>JAEIII010040875.1:0-11277 GCA_018905755.1 Drosophila ohnishii | reverse complement strand
GACTCAAAGCCTGATGTGGGTGCTGCTGCTGATGAGAGCCAAGTTCCGATGCTGATTTGCATATGAATCCGCATCATGATGCCGATGAAGATGGTGCAGGCGATGCTGTTGACGACATCTGCAAGTCGGCAGTGAAGTGAAATCTATGGCCTGGCGCTTCCTCACCTCACGCACATTCCACATACGCCGTGTGTGCGGCAGGCCAATAGCATCGTTTTGGGCATATGAGATGGCGGGACTTTGTCACTTCAGGTGAGAGGGAAAGCCAAGCGGCAGCAGGCGGGAACAAGCCGCCACCCAAGGGCACAGCATGGCATAAGGGAGGCGAGGCGATCGACTGCACTTAACCTGAATGCTAGGGTGGTCTAAGACAATGAAGGTGAGCTGCGTATCACGCCCACCTGGCGCTTATTACAATAATGCACGGGCATGGTGTTGGAGGTATGACGATTATTGGTTGGTTCATAAACATTTGTCAATGACTTAAATAAAGCAGTTAAAGCTCTGATAAATAGTTTTCACATATTTATAACGAATACATAAATAAGTTCAAAGGCGAGAACTCACCCTTAGCTTAGATTGTTTATCTATCAATTTCCAGATCGATTTCTTGCAAACAATTTTGCTCGGTGCACTTATTTATAAAATATTATTTGAATATGCAAATGCCCGAGAAGGAATCGCTTGGGCAAGCATTTAATATTTTTTTCCCCAATCGTGCCAGTTTAATTGTGTTGCTGTATTTGCACGAAGTGGTATTTTTGTGTACACCGACTTATGTAACCAACTGTACAATGGAATAGCTCAGTGGAGCTCTATTAAATATTAAACGAATGAAATATTAAAGCGAACTAAAAGAATGAACAGCTAAAAAATCATAACAACCCAAATGCCAAATTAAACAAAAATGCATAAGACCTAAAATATACAAATAGAGAATTGTGTATTCGTGGATAAATATATAGAAAATATTTTCCTGTGCCGTCGACGCTGATTGATGCGGTTCGCTGCCTTTGACATTTTTTGTCAGCCATATGCCATAAATATATTTATGAAAACTAAAGAATAGAACGCACCTTAATAATGCCAAAAAAATATGCTGTGGATTGCGAAAACAATATGCATCATGGTGAAAAAGCAACTGTGTTTGCATACCAATATGTATTCGGATGCAATTTTAAAGGGCAGGCTATATTGGATTTTCCTATAAATATATATATACAAAAATTAAACCTTAAATTTACCTTTCTAGGAATAAATAAAATTTCAGCCCAATGTGACGTGTCCTTGCCTTTAAAAAACTGACTCCCCATCAGATGGATTCGATCCAGCACCTTGACAAACGCCAGGCAGCGGGAAAATTATTTCCAACCTCCGGTGGCAGTCAGCCATCACGATTCCCATTGGAAGCGGATGTGGAGGTGCTCCGCTTCTCCCTCGGTTCCCTCCATCGCGACTCGGCCATCGCCTTCGATCGAAACAAATCATAATCAAATCGAATTTCAGTTGATTTTCACTCGCACAGACAGTCGCAGTGGCTCAGTGGCCTGCTCCCTAAACTAAAGCCCGGGACGGGGACTCATTTCCAGGAGAACTAAAGAGAAGCTGCAAAAGTTGAGGTACGGAATGGGGGCAAGGGAAATGCCAAGCGGAGAGAAAAGCGCAAACAAAAAAAAAAGAAGAAAATCGCACATAAAATTGATGATAAACCATTCCAAATAATATTTTCTTCTTTGACGCTATGGGGCCCCGGCTCGGGGGTGGACTGGGGGTGAAAAGTTCTTGCCAAAAAGCTGCGTGGCATTCCTAACTCCACGGCTCAGGATTTTGGCAGAGGAAATACTCTGAAGTCTGAAGGCAAAATGATGAATTATTTGCTGCCTCTTTCGTTAGGCGTCAAAGTTTCTCCGGATGATGGGGGGTGTGGCCGGAATCGGGTGATGCTACGGCAGGGGAAGGACTGGGTCTGGGCCTGGGTATTGGGCTTGGGTTTGGATGGGCAAAAACATAAAAATGAATGCGCAGCCCAAACAAACGCTTCACGGAAGGTGGAACCCATAGTAGGTCCACGGCCCAGCCCCCCAACCGCCCGAACCAAACGCTTTTTGACACAATTTGTGCCACTGTCTGAGTTCGACCGGAGATGGGATGCCGGGGCCGTTGGATTGGGTTTTTGGTGGTGTCTGCTGCTTGAATGATTTTTAAACGAGGCAAGAAATCCCAAAAGATGCGGCAAGCGCTTTGTTGGCATGAGCTTACGTGGGCACCCCTTGGGCCCGCTGTATTTCCTTTTTTCTGGTGATATTTTTCGTAAAAATGGGCGTCCTTTATGGGCAGTTCCCAGCCCCGTTCGCCCCTCGGGCGGAAGATAATACAGGCAACATTCTGGCGAAAAGAGTTTTTATTTGCTGGCCTCCACCATCGAAGGCTGCAGAGGGGTGTAGCAGCACAAGGGTTGCGGGGCTGGGTCTGAGACTTAATTTGAAAGCGAGTTTCGGCCCGGGTTCAGCCGGGTCTGGAGTTGGGGACGGTTGCTAGATCGCAGCTAGATGTCCGGAAAGGGTTACTTTCGAAATGGGAATTCATTTACTAAAAAGGTTTATTTGGTGGCATATGAGCGTGTTTGTTAAAGCGGCGTCTGTGGATGGAGAATACGTTCAAAATAACGGTACCAAAAATATAAGCGGAATCTTTTAAAAATTTTGAAAAATTTTATTTAAGATGACATACAAGTAGCCTGATGATAAAAAACATGCGGTGGTTACAGAAAACAAAAAGATTTTAAGAAAAACCCTGAAAAGGTGTAAGAAATTAAACTACATCGTAAAGAAAGACAAAGGTACACTGATTCAGTACCCCAAAATTGCATTGCATTATTTAAGACAATTCAAACATCATATTTGGCTTTCGTCTAAGACTTCTTTTATATTTCTCTAATTTAAGTAGGATATCGTATGAATTGACTTCAAATTTATTTAGTGACTTTGAGTTAAATATCGAGAAATATTCAGCCAACCTTCCACTGCCTTTTAATCAACAGCCCCTAGCTCTGAGTCCTGAGTGCTGGCTGTCTGCAGGAGCTAAGGATAGGCCACGCCCCGCCAAACTTCGTCTCTCCAGGCGACGCTCGATGGCCGGCGCCATCATAACCAACAACGCCTTCAAGCCTCCCCTTCTCCAGACGACGAACCCCTTGAGCCACCACCACTCCATCCCTCCCTGCTCCCCAGTTCACACAATCCCCGAAGCGCACTTGAGTTGGGAGCCCGAGCGCCTGAAAGTTGGCAGCACAAAATTTCAAGCAGCGACGGCGTTGGCGGTTTTACAACCTTCGCGTGTCCTCCGACTCCTGGCTGTTCCTAGCTCCCGGCCTTCCGGACCCTGGACTCGTCTATTTTGTCGGCCCCTTCCCGCTGGCTGCTTAACACACCTAGCCGTGACGTCTAGCAGCGGCAACCTTCGCAAATGGTTACAATTTCAATTTCGCTGCCGCCTTATCGCACCCGCGCACATATGTGCGGAGGTCTGGCACGGAGACGAGGCAGACCCAAGTCCAGACCCAAAACCCTCTCAAAGTTACCGACTACCGCTGGGGCGCAAAAAAAGCAGAAAACAGAAAAATCCGCCCGACGAGCACGAAATTATTACAAAGTCGGGGGAGTGGAAGAAGAGCGCGCAGAGAGTGGCAAGGCAAAAATGCGTAGCAGATTAGCGATTTAGGGATGTGGAAAACTCGTACGTCTGGCACCCCTCCCCACCATTCCACAACGGGGAAAAGGGATCCCCCGCCATCGCCAGGGATTGTTGCAACCGGGGAAGGCAAAGCTGCAGCAACCATTATGCCAACATTTTCGGTGGCATTTAAATCCCCGACATCCAGCAAGGACCCCCTCAAAGCCCATTTATATTGAAGAGGACTTATGAAATGCCCAAAAAACATGTAAACAACAGATCAATGGAAGTGATTATATAAAGGTTTACTTATTTTAATAGAGTCCCATCTGACTTCCTAGTTTACTGTACCCATGTTAAATCCTTCAGCGCGTTTTCCTGGGAAACTGGGGAGCTTATGTAGCTGGCCCCCGCACTTGCCACTATAGTCGCGGCTGGCTTCTAATGCTGCTTTGATTAAAAAACGCTGCCGTTTTTAATTTGTGGCAACGCTGAGCCCTCGCCGCAGAACCGCGTGCCCCTCTCTTAACCCGCTCCACTTGCCAATCCTTTGGCAGAGACAAAGCCAGCCAATGATTGAAGTGTATATCCTACTTTTCAATTGCCCCCAGCCTTGGAGGCTGCCCCCCGACCCAGCGCAGCTGCCAACTTGTCTGTCACTGTGTTTGCCGGGCACAACCCCTGGCCGCCGCCCCAACCGCTTTTCCATCGCCGGCCCACCCCAGTTGCCACCGCACGACTATAATTTTTATGTTACCCGTGCACTCGCCTACCAATTAAAATGTCTGCAATGGCAGCGGACGAGGCAGCGTCGGATGTGCTTATGTCGCTAATAAACCGTATTATTAAGTGCTTGGAGGGGTGCGGGTGCACCCTCCGAGCCCGGGCGGCAGGCAGTGTGGGTGCCACTGCCGCCACTTTCAACTTCCGCTGGCAAATGTATAATTCTATGCCACTGCACTGAAGTTTTTTCGCCCCCGTTCCCACCCCCGGACTCGGTACCACTTTCAGAGAGCTCTCTGCCCATGTAAATTAATTTTAAGCTGCTTAAGGTAGAGAACATTTTTCATTTTCATTTTGTGCAGCGCGTGGCTAGGAGGACCTGCATTCAGGCAGTTGCAGGGAGTTTCCGAAAAGGAGGAGTTGCAACTGTTGCACCGATCAAAACGGTGCGGAGATGGAAGGCCAGGGTGGAGCTTCCATTTTGGGCTTATCAAAACTGGCACGGACAATGGAGTTGTTTCACATAGCAATGTACTTACAAATAGACAACCGAATTTGCACTATTTTCGGTCCCAAGAAAACGTCTTTCGTTTGCTTACCTAAAAAGAGAAGAAGGGAGTGTGTTTTACTATTAATTTCAGTACTGGGATATTTTTTAAAATTTATTTGACAGCATAATAACAACTATTAAAAAATGTAAAATAAATACTTAAAGAATATCTGAGGTAACTGACTAATATACTCCAAATTACTATTTTGAAAATACTCCAACTAATTGTAGAAACTGTTATATACTGTTGAATACAGCTACTCATTAATTATATTCTAAATACTATATAGAAAGTTATACATTTTATAAGTTTGCTCATAGTCCACGGTAAGCAATTTATTGAGAATTAAGCCAGATACGCGTCTGTTTTTTGTAAAATTTAGTCTTCATTCAAAGAACCAACACTATTAATAAACACACTTTATTGTACGGCTGACCCTCTTTTAATAAATTAACTTTAAATCATAGTACATTTTTTTTTAAAGATAGTTCAAATATATTTAAACTGATCTATTATAAAAGCATTTGTTATTTAAACTAAGCTTTAATTTAATAATAATTACAATTTTATATTATAGCTTTCATAACTTTTGCCTTAATTTTGTCACCTAAGATATTTTGGAATTGGGAATGCACTCCGATAAACCCTTATTTTGCCATTAATTCTCCCCCCATATCACTCAATCCATCATTATCGGCTCCTCCATTGGCACCTTACCTCCCGCTAGCCCGCCGGCTCCTCACTTATAGAGGTCAAAAGTAAGACAAACAAGCGGTCGGTCGAGTTGCGGATTTCTTTTTGTCGGGCCGAAACTGGAACTGGCATACGATGGCAACAGACAAACACGCTGATAAACTTTCGACCGGGCCGCAAAAAAAGCCAGACGCCAAAAGGCGAGGGGTGTCCTCGCCCCTCTCCCCTCTTCGGATGAGGCACGAGAGAGGGGCGTAGGGGTGGGATTTCGGGAATAGGGGGTGGGCAGCGTGGGTTCAAAATTTATGTGGGCAGCTCGACGGCGATGCAAAAGTTTTGCATTGAATTTGAGCGGGGCAAACAAGTTCTCTATTTTTACTTTTTCCACAGCAGTTTTTTCGGCTTTTTTTTGCAATGGGGGTGAGGGGTGCGTGGAAAACAAAAGGATTTTGCAGCTAAAGCGAACGGATTTTTAGTTAGTTGTTATTATTTTATATGGCCAGAGCCCTGCGACTCGGACAACTGCAACTTTTCCCGAGCCATCGCCACTGCGTCCATCCCGAACGAGTTGGTAGCCCTGGCAACGAACGAAATGTTCCGCAGGGGTTGGGGCTGGGGCTGGATTGGAGCAGGAGCCGGAGCCGTTGGAGGGGTGGAGCGCTACCATTTTCCTCTATTTTTTCACCCCTCCCGGAATGTACGCCAAAGCATAATAATAAAAGCGAACGGAGCGCAGGAGCGGGGGAACGTTGGCCGGGCAAGGAGTAACATGCTCGTTAGTCCCTGCTAGAGAAATCGTGGCTGGCAGGGGGCGAAAAAAGAAGGAAGGAGCATTGGACAGCAAGCGGCAAGGAATAATCTAAAAAATGGAAACCCAAACGGAACGCAAG
Organism: Drosophila ohnishii; assembly: GCA_018905755.1. Classification (NCBI taxonomy): domain Eukaryota; kingdom Metazoa; phylum Arthropoda; class Insecta; order Diptera; family Drosophilidae; genus Drosophila; species Drosophila ohnishii. The sequence goes on along the minus strand of JAEIII010040875.1, from coordinate 4,748 downwards.
ACAAACTTTCCTGCCAGCGTGGGTACAAAATAAATGAGGGCCAGGCCCCGAGCCGGCGAGGGGCGTAGGGGTGTGTTCAGGAGGGCTGGCTGAAGGACTCTGCGCTGGATGAGTGCCACGGGCAGAGCTCGAACTTAAAATGGACAAACGTGGGAAGGCGGTGGGCGGAGTGGCGGGCGGGGCGAGCACCGAGCTTGGGGTGGGGCTGAAGGAGCAGCCTGATGAACGAGGACGCTGCCTCCGCTGCCAGGAGACTCCGGCTGAGAGCTGGCTCGAACGGAGGGTTCCGGTCCACACCCCAAATGTCGTACATAGAAGGCAGAAGGCAGAAGACTGGGGGGGGGGTAAGTACCAGGAAGGACTAGGAAATGGGCAAGAAAATTTTTGTATAAAAATTGCGCTGGCAAAGTAAGCAAACGGCAGACATCCTAGGGCAGGCGAAGGGAGTGGCCTCCTGCTGGGGGTGAAGAAATGCCTTACGGAGGGTGCGGACCGAGCAAAGGGTTAGTCCGTGGTTGTCTGTGTGCGGGTCTGCCTGTAATCCCAATTCGCTGGTGTTCGTGTGGGACCAGGGCCCAGAGACTGGCAGGGGTACCGGAGATAGTGCTGCCTGAATGAGGCAAAGCTGAGTGGGGGATAAAAACTCTGCGTCAGCATCGGCCTGCGAAGACAGGGTCAGGCGGTGCCGAAAGAACGCGATGATTTCTCTATGCGAAGGATCCCACTGGAATCTTTCATTCCATTATCGAAAAAGGGAGAATTTTATTCAGAGCGAAATACGAGTTCAATTATATAAAGCAACACAACTGCTCTCATGCTTATTGTTTACATTCTATAACTATTCTCCAGCTTATTAGTTTTGTAGGTCGCATAAATAATTTTGAATAAATACGAAAGGATAACAAAAGTTTAGAGCGTTTAAAGAAAGTTAATCAGTATATCTTAAATTTAAACATTACAGAATTTAAATAAAATCAGCCCAAAATATTATTTTAGAAAAGAGAATGTGAGCTGTATAAGTTCCACTGTGCACGACAGTGGTGCTAAGAATGGGCCCATCTTTAGGTTTGTGTCCAACATAGAGCCCTCCATCTCTCTTGGAAAACGAAGCGCACGTTCTCATAAAAGCCCCTGCAGGATAGTCTTTCCCCCTCATCGTTTCAATTTTTTTTTTTTCGGGGTGTCCGGGTCTTGGAAACGAGGCGGAAGCGTTAGTGGATGGAGGCGGAGGCCAACACGGAGGAATAGAAGGAGTGGCCAGGGTGCGATATGAGAGCGTTGAAAGGGTACAAGGCAGCGCTCTCGGCTGAGGAGCTGAAATGTTGCTGACTGGCACTAGTTGGGTCCGACTCTGGGACTTGAGTAATTCGATAAGGCGGCAGGAGAGGCGCGGCGTTTGACTCGGTCCTTGCCCCGCTTCCATCTGGGGAGAAAGTTGCCAGCCAGCGCTATGTGGCGCATTTCATTAGCAGTTGTGTTATCAAGGAGCTGGGCTCCCGGCATGAGTAGCTCGTTTCGTTGAGGGCGCTATAGGCATCCACACACATAGTTGTAGGTGTGACTCCCGCTTAATTGTGTATTTCAGCTGGCTAGACTGGGGTTGATATGATTAGGTCCTGGCAGATAGTTCTGCAAAGGGGGACTTTAAAGTTGGCTTGACTCCATCCAGTTCGTCCTGCCGTCCTTCTTATTTTCTTCGTTTTTCTTTCATTCGCCGTTTCCTCATTCATTCATTACGTTGGGGGACTGTGCATAAATTTTTTCCAATATCTTGTTCCTCGAAACTTTTGCCCACGAGTCCGGCCCCGAGTTCTCTAATTTGTGTTTGAGTTTCATCTCTGTCCGAAGGAAGTAAGGAACATTGGCGCAACCGGAAACCTTTTTCCCCGCTTCTCTTCTGCATCCTCTTTTGCCTGGGGACTGAAAGTGGAGACAGAGACTGGACCGTTGTCACAAGCAAGGAGCAGATCTTTTTCGTTGCCTGCCAACTCCGCCTCCATGGCAGCCCAAAATCTTGTCGGCAAAAAGTGGAAGACCCAAGTCGCTAAAAAGAAAAAACAGCATGGACGAGCGATTCGGCTAAGCGGAGGGTCGCCTCCCCGATGGGCCTGGACTCCGGACTGGGTGTCGCCCGAAAGCAAGCGAAGATGAATCGTTTCGTGTTGGCGTTTTGAGCACTCAAGTGGGCGAAGTCCTGGCCAGGACTTGGCCAAAGGTTATTGCCTATTTGGTGGTGGTGGTGGGTCTTGGTGCCCTTAGTGTGTGTGTTCCATCTGCACATCAATCGTGAGGCCTCTGCCGGACCAAGGAGCCCCTCTCGTTTTCATTAAGCCAGAACCCCTCGGAATGGGTGTGCCAGTTGGGGGTTTTGTCCCGAGTAATAAATGTAAAATGTGGCTGATGAAACACTGCACAAAGACGGAGACTGAGGCGGAGACGTAGCGAAAGAGGGCAGAAAAATTTGTAGATGCTGGCTTAGCTCATCAGCAACCACAGCATCGGTAGAGCGGCAGCAAAATGGAAAATAATGAAGGGTATGCGGAGGAATAGGGCGAGGAGTAGTGGCTCGGATCAGGGAGTCGGAGCGACACTCGGCTACGACTTGACGTGGGTTTCATTTGTATGCTGCCTGCCGGCGACAGGCTGGAAGGGGCAGGCTCTGGGGTCGCTCCACCTCCACTCCATCCTGCACGTGTGTGTGTGTGCCGGCACCCCTTTAAGATGTCTCGGGTCTCGAGTCACCGGCACTAAAAACCATCACAAACTAACTAAACACGAGTGGGGAGTGCGGGCGGGAAAGGAGAAGGCGGCTTCTGCGGGGGTGTGTGTGCGGTGGCTTTTAAGCAAACGTCTTTCACAAGTGAAAGGCCCGGGGGGTGGCTCTCCGGATAAGGGCTGGGGGCGGGCGGGCGTTCATAAAAGGAGCTGGCATCAGTGGTAAAAGCCAAAAACGTAACCTAAAACTGCAAGAAAATTAACCAAAAATACTAAGCCAAAGTCGAAGACGCAAACACACATGGGCTATGGGCGGTTCGGGGGTTTTGTGCCTACGAAAAGTGTAGCACACAATTTGGGGCAGGAAGAAGGCAAGTTGGCCGGGTAGAGGCGAGACCAGAGCGGGGGCTTCATGCATGCCAAGGCAAAGACTTTGGCTTGGCAACATTGAGGGGCGGCCAGGAGTGAAGGTGAGGTCGAGGCGCTTGTGTAGAAACTTTTGGCATTGTTTTTGTGCCATTGTGAGTGTGTGGGTAGATGGGGCGAGGGATGCAGGAATCGTTTCTCTTTCTCGCTCTCAGTCTCTATCTGCAGCTGGGGATGAGCCAAGTCTGGCATCGGTCCCTGGTCCCTCCTCCGATTCTCCAATCCTCCATGCCCATCATCCCCTTCCACGCCTGTGAAGCAACTTTGATTGTGGCTGAAGCTGAAATACATCGTTGCCTTCTTCATTTCCTTCTCCCTCTCCTTTTCCCTCTCCTCCCTCCTTTCAGCTCCTCTTTTTTGGCCAAGATGGAGTTGAGTTGGCAGATTGCTTGTGCGACTCGGTCTAGGGCTGTGCTTGTGTGTGTGTCTGGGGGTGGCCTGGATGGTCTTGGGTGGCTCTGCGCGTAAAGGTTCCTGGGCTTGTCTGTTGTGCTTCGGGTGGGTGGTGAGTTCTTTTTTTTTCCTTTTATTTGGCTCCGCTTTGCCATGAGGGGGGTTCCGAGGTGGGGAGTGGGCTCTGAGGTGGCCCAAAGCTGATGGTTCTTACTTTTGTGGGCGTGGAAGTGCCACTGAGAAAAATGTTGCAATCGCTTATCGACTAATTGTCTTACTCGGTAAAACTAAAGCATTTTGCTAATTGAAACCGATTTTTCTTAGTATCTTTAAATAAGCCTTGGATAATATACATATCCGTATTGTCAATATTTCTGGATCCGATATTATTGCTTTTCCATTTCGCCTAGTGTTTGTTTTCAGTGTTATATCCCTGAAACCAACATAAGCCCGTCGAGCTCGTCGTTGCCCTTAGCCAAAGTCGTTGTCGCAATCGAGTCTTCAGCCCCCGCCCACTCCAACATTGCCCATCCAACCCGTCCCCATCCTGGTCCGGGTCCCTTGCCTTGTCGTCTTTGGTGTTCTTGTCATCTATTTCTATTTTCGAGCAATGGCTGAGCAGATGAGGGTCTTGGGCTGTCTAACTTGTCTGTTTGTATGATGGCATATCACACACCCCCAGCCAAACCCATCCAAGCCCAATCCCAATCCCATCCATTCTCTGTTCATGTGTGTGCTACCCTGTACATGAGCTCATGTCTGTGTGGGTGGGTGCAAAAAAGCGTAAGCAATTTTCCGTAACATCTAACCGAGGTGGAGACCCAGAGCCAGAGCCAGACCGGAGCTGGAACTGGAGCCAGTCAAGACAGTCGACAGACGTCTTAAAAGATGCTGCTCCTTCTGCATCACCATCCCCGGTTTGCTCCTTTTTGCAGGTCCTGCTCCATCTACGGAATCATCTCCGCTCCCCAGACTGTTGTTGACGACATTGACTGGTTTTCGTTGAGATTCGCCACCGGATCTCGCACCCAACCTTGGCGTCTGCTTCGATTCGCTTGGCACGTTGTCTGCAAGAGACACTAATTCTGAGATGTGTAATGGTGGCACAGCCAGAACAGAATCAGGATCAGGACCAGGACCAGGACACAGACTCAGAAAAGTTCGATGATGGGCTGATGACTGACTCCCATTCTGACTGTACCAAATCATGTTTG
>JAEIII010040865.1:0-18696 GCA_018905755.1 Drosophila ohnishii | reverse complement strand
GAGAATCGTCCTCTCCCATTGTGGAAGTGTCTCAGGGAAGCTCCTCAGACGAAGGTGCAAACTCCAGTAAATCTTCAACGACAACTACAACCACGTCCACAAGCGGAAGTAATCAGGGAAGCAGCTCATCTTTGCCTATAGTCGACGTCACCGCAGGTGTTAATGGCGGAAAATCCAGTTCGACAATTACTAAGACAACAAAGACCTTCTCCTCGAAGTCTTCTAGTCTTCCTGAATCGAGTGGAAAGACAAGCAAAACTGTGACCACAATTACAACGTCCAAGTCTTCTTCGGCCCCCAAGACTGAGACCAACTACTCGTGGTCAACTACATCAAAGAAATTGTCCGATCCCCTTAACACAATTTCGTGGACAAGCCGCTCGAGCAGCCAGCCTTCCACTGGGGAAACCACCTCTGTGAATAGCGAAGATTCATCAAACTCCTGGTCAAAGCTAATTAAACGAAGCACTGCAGGCATTTCATCAGACGACAACGGTTTTGTTGGAGGTCCTGGTGGATCTCGTGGCGCCCAGTCGTGGTCCCAGCGCTCAGGATTCTCCAGTGATGCCAGTGTCCAAGGATCTCCCGACATTCGTTTCAGATATGCTAGGGGTCAGAACAGTCGCGATGGCCAGTCGCAGGACTCGCAGACCTGGTCCAGGAGCTCCACAGGAGACAGTGACAGCACGGATGGCGCTGAAGTATCCGTAGACGGCCAGAATGTGGATGATTCGGAGGGCAGCGACGGTTCGGTGCAAGGTGGCTCCGTTGGCGGTTCCGGACAATATCCCTACTGGTGGGGCAACCGACGTTGGGTGGGCGTCGGAGCCCAGCCCAACTGGCGCTATGGATGGCGTCCGTACAGAGCCGGTTGGGGAAGATGGAGCAATCAATATTAAAGCAAGTCCCTTCCGGTGGATGAAGCCTCAAAGAAAGAGTGTTTGGCTTTAATTTATATGATTGTAAAATATATGCATTTGAATATTATTAATCGTATTTTCATTTGAGTTGATCGTATTTTTAATATTGTTAAAAGCCAAGCAGGCTCACCTACATATATATATGCAAGTGGAAATATAAATAAGATTTCTAAGAAGATAATAACGTATCAATAAAGTTTGGAATATTAAAGAATCGTGGACGGAGAACCAGATTTAAAAATTTGTAAAATAGAAAGAATATAGAGCCAGAGAATAGTGTTTTTTTTTTTTAGTAGATCAACTAAAATCATTTTATTGCAAAATTAATTTGTGAAAACATGCACACTAAAAGAAGAAATAAAACTTATTTCCGGTAGTGGTGGTGCTGTTTTTAATAAACTGAAAAAAGTCCGTCCATGACCATTGGGATGCTGGCGGAGATTCGGTTGAGGCTTCGGCAGACCAAGGGGCCTCAGTGGTTGTAGATTGGGCGAAGGCGCATGATATGGCCGCAAGTAACACCGAAAAAATTATTAACAGAACCTTCGACTTCATAATGGCTTCGTTAGATGACTAAAATTTTAATTGCGCGAATTGCTGCTTTATACTTTTCCCAAAAAGAAATAAATAAATAAATATTTACTAAGCATATTTACACAAATGTTATTTAGAATTCAATCTCTAATAGCGCAGAGTCTGAAACCTGTGGGGTAAGCAAGCACTACGCTAGAATTCAATTGACACAGGCATCTGACAGACGTTTTCAAACGAGAGTTCATACATCTTGAACTTTCCTTTAAAACAAGAGTTTATATTTTCTTTATCTTTATTTATTAAAGAAAAAATTATAAAGCTTTGAATTTCAAGAATACAAGGTATTTCGATTTTCTTCTAAGTATAGGCATAAAACATTTCCTTTCATATGGTTTCGTCACTAAACTTGCTAAAAATAGATGAACATTTTAATTTTTTTAAATTTAAAATTTAATTTTCAAATTTAGTAACCTAATAAAAACTTGCCCAGAAAACACACAGTAGTTATTATTAAGAAATAAGGGTTTAAAGAAAATTTCTAAGGTATCAACAGATAAACTATATTTTCCATTTCCCAACCTTCGGCGTTTCGACACGGGGAACCTATTTATTAATTAATGAATTAATTCAAAAATTAAACGAACATTTATGGTAAATTAAATTAAATTAAATTGTAAATTATTAATAGGTAATTTAATTGTTTAAAAATAGAATTCTAAATCATTCAAATAAGACCGTTTTAAATAGCTAAAATAAAAAAATCCCCGATCTAGCGGGGAAATAGCTAAATTAAAACTACTGATTTGCCCTCAGCTGAAATGGTGCTAAAAAATCTCAAAAACAGTAAGAAGAAGCACAAAGTGCACAAAATAAAAAATCGAATTACAGGACTTAAAAACAATACAAACTTGAGCCGAAATCGCTGTATATAAAACCCTAAACTCCGTGGCAAATCGCATCTAAGCGGTGAGTGTGCGTAGTGCCGTTTTTAGCCAGCGAATTTTGTTAGCAATTGCAAAGACAGCACACACACACATACACGGACACACACAGTGGCACGCACACACATACGCACAAGCAAAAACAGATGAGAAAATCTGGAAATTGTCATTCATTCCGTATATTTTCATGTCAAATCCAAGACGTTAGTGTGTTTCTGGGATAGATTCCAGAAATCGAAAAAGTGTAGCGGTGAGCAGCGCACGAAAAAATCCGTTTCCTGTCCGCTATTCGGGACACTAAGCCACAGCAAGGTGGGTGAAAGGAAACCTGAGGTCGCATTTTCTGCGACGACATCGCCAGCTGAGTCTGAATCGGAATCTCGGGGAATCGGACAAAGAACAACACGGGTCGCCGCCGAGTTTGTTAGTGGTAAGAAACGTGAGAAGTAGGCACCGCGGAGGAGCGTCGCGTCGCGTCGCCCCGTTTATGACGCACATTTGGGGAAAGTAAGCTGAGCTGAGCACGAGACTGCAACAAAGGCGACATTAGAATAGGAGCAGCAGCTGCAGCGGCACCATGACGATTAAGCCAGTGAGTGCACCACCCAGCGCTAAGCGTGTGGCCGGCAATGTGGTCGATGCGGACAACAAGGAGACGCAGGTGGTGGTGGTGGTTGAGCAGTCGGTGGCCAGTCAGGCCCAGGTAAGTCCACCCTTTCACCTGGTTTTCTTTTCCTTTTTTTAATTTTCCTTTTGCATTCCCCCACACAGAGTCCCCAAAGGCGTGGCGAAGTCTATGACGAGCTGGCACGCACCCATCGCTGCAGCCCACACAAGAGGTGAGTGGAAGCCTGCCTGCCTTCGCAGTTCCCGTTAGAAGTTGCATGCTAAGTGTGTTCCATACCGAAGGGGATTCCCCTTGGGCTGGAGCGATTATATAGCATTTTTAGTGCATAACTTACATATATGTATTACAAAGCAATTCGAAGGGGGTTTAATGACACTCCTGCAACGCCATTCTAAACCCTACTTCTTCTGAAAGAAAGGCTCATTTGGTTCAGCTTTTTGCGCAGTAAATTAACGTCGTCACCTTTGGTTTGTTGTAGTTTTCTATTGTTCACAATTTAAATGGGGACTTCTACCAAAATAAACAATATATCTAAATATATATATATATATAGATATTTATAACCCATATTCACGGGTTTGGATTTTTTTTGTCATTAACAAGTTTTAAGTACTATCAATGCAGAACAATTGCTATAATACATTTTTCTATGGCCAATTTGTATTTTAATGCATGCATAATAGCCCAAATTTCTGCTAAGCTGAATACAAAAGTTATAGTAAGACGTTTTAAAATTATTTTTATAAAAGAAAGTTTAAAATTACGCAGTCTCCAAGAAATTTTGATATATTTAAAATTAATTTTAAATGCCCCTAGAATTAAGGATTCTAAATTAATATTAATTTGTACTTTCATGTCAAGTTTAACCTAATCTCACCAATTTAGAAGTATTTTATATTATATATTTTATTGAATTTTATTGAAATGTTTTATATTTTTTTAATTTGCAGCAACGCCCGTTCCAAGCGCCGTGACCACCATGACAGTCATGCTCATCACCACAAACGCGATCGCCTCGAGCGCGAAAAACTCAACCATCCCGCCGTGGTGGCTGGCAGCGTAGGAGCCTCCGTTGGCGTGTCGGGCAGCAAATGCAATAGCCCACCTTTGGCTTCCACATCGAGCGGCAGCAGCAGTCCCTCGGTGGTGGGCAGAAACTCACCCGAACATCTGGGCCTGGGCTGCTCCACAGTTCCCAAGGCCCAAAGTCAGCTGTCGCCGGCAACTGTGGCGACTGCCAATCTACTGAAATCAGCGGAAGAGACCTTTTCGGGCTATAACAGCGGGGATGAACACCTTCAGCCCAAGGAGCGTAAAATTCCAGCAGAGGAGTGGCAGCGTCGTGACGTGGAGTTTGCCAAGTGCATGGAGCAGCGTGGCTACGAACTGAAGCCCGTGGAAGAGGACGGCGCCTGCCTGTTCCGCTCCATTTCCCTGCAGATTTACGGCGATGAGGAGATGCACGATGTGATACGCCAGCACACCATGGATTATATTGTAAGGACTTGGAAGTTAAATTTAAATATTATATAAACGAACAAATATTTTCTCTTGCAGCATGAGAATCGCGAGTACTTTGGCCAGTTTGTCACCGAGGATATCAACAGCTACATCCAGCGCAAGCGAGCTCGTGATGCCCATGGCAACCACATCGAGATCCAGGCCATATCCGAGATATACAGTCGCACCGTAGAGGTCTACTGCTACCAGTCGAGTGAGTTTAAGGGAAATCTAAGAAAAAATCCCTATATTTACTCATCCATTACGTCCTCTTGTAGCTCCCATTAACATCTTCAACTCGGAACAGTCGCAGGCTGGCTACCCTCCCTTGCGCCTCTCCTATCAGCGCGGCTCCCACTACAATGCCATTTTGGATCCCTATAACGCCACTGTCGGCGTTGGCTTGGGCTTGGCTGGTTACAAGCCCGAGTTTCAGACCGCTGAGGCAGTGCGTCTCAGCGAGCAGCTGGAAATCGAACAGACCATGTTCGAGGACAAGCTAAAGACAACGGACTGGGAGGCCACCAACGAGGCCATCGAAGAGCAAATAGCTCGTGAATCCTACCTGCAGTGGTGCCGCGATAATATGCAACGTTCGCGTAATAGTAACACGGCCGCTGGTTCGGCCACATCCTCAACGGTTACTTCTGCAGAGGCGCTTACCGATTCCGATGCCTCGCCCTCCAAGTACTCGATGTGTGGAGGCACAGGCAGCAGTGGCAATCCAGTGGCAGCCACATTGACCAGTGCCAGTGGTGCTGTGGATCCCACAGCCACAGGATTTTCGCTGTCGCCCAAAACGTTGAGTCAGTTTTCTCACAAGTTGCCAACGGATGATATGGCTGGTTATGACAGTGATACCACCGATATGAGCAGCACAAGCTCGGTGGGTCACTGCGGTGGGAATTCATCGCCCAGCACAGTGTCACCGGGGCAGCGTGCGGGCAAGGGATCAAAGACTCAGCGGCGGGCTACGGCTCTTAGAAAGAAGCGACGCCATGAGACTCGCGAAGTGGTGCCTTTGGCTGGGAAAAGGTGGGTTATGGATTATACCTTGTTCTTAACATTTCTTAACTCTTTCTTCTCTCCTTTTAACAGCACTGATATTTTGGAGGCGCCTTTGCGTAAGAGCCCCAAGCGCGATTCTGCTCCTTCAGTGGCTCGCGCGAATACACCAGATGCTGAGCAGCGTCCATGCACTTCTAAACAGTCTTCCATTTCACCACAAAAGCGCGGCGAAGGCCAGTCGTCCAGCCAGAAAAACTACTCCAGCTTTTACCAAGAACTTCTTGAGGCTTCCTATGCCAATGAAGGTGGGAGTTTATTTATATTTTGATAGAAAAGCATTTCAAAACTACCCTTTACAGGCGTCAACGAAAGCGAGATGCTGCAGCAGGCCATCCAGATGTCCACTCGCGACTATATGGAGGACCAGAAGCGCAAGTATCTCTCTGGACCGTAGGCCGCTGCCCCCCGGCAGCTGCGCCTTCTTCTTTGTACAGTGATTTAGCAGTTCTTTTTCGCAACGAAAACGAAACACAAAACTTACCAAAAAAAAAAAAAAAAACAACAAGAAAAATCCACAGAAAAAAAACAACTTGAACTAAACGCAGAAATTATCGACGATCTTAAAATGCTGTTAAAAGCAAAAGTGCCGCGTCTGTGGTCTTGCTTTTCGCAGCACACATTTACACTCTTACATACACTTATCCTATATATATGTATGTATATGTATATATATATATATGATCATATATTTTGTAATAAGAAATCCCAGGAAGGTTCTTTAATGAATTTGCTGATTTTGAGCACAAATTTTTGATAAAGAGGTCGATCTGGTCCGCTTTTATACCATGAATAAATGTCACGTTCCTTTTCCAACTTACAATTAATTGCTATTTGTAAAGCTTAAATTATAAAGTTAAAAGTTAGTAAGCGACAGCAAATGAACTAAAAATTAAATAAACTAAAGAATCGACATACATATACATACACAAACACACACACGATACGGATAATAATATTACGGATAACGCTAATGATTAATTATTTAATTAAATACAATAAATGGTGCATAATAATCGTAATTTATGAGTACTCTTAAATAAAGCAAAATAAATAATCACAGAAAATAAAGAATTTATTTTTTTATGGGGAGATTTAGCTTAGCTGAAAACGATTTCTGTATAAAATAAAATAAAACCACATGTTTTTAGATCAAATTATATTATTTATCTGCATACATATATACAATGTTTTTTGTGGTTTATCTGTGTAGCAAAAAGTTATATAAATACATTCACAATTTTTGAATCTCCTTCCTACAAGTTAGTTTAAATCTAAATTGCATTTGTTTACATATTTTATATATTTATAAATATATTTAGTAGTTCGCTGCCAGTGGAACAGTTTCATGTAATCGTACAGGTGTTTGTACATATATGGACAGCCAGGCATACATACAATACATACAACATTGATTCTAATTGTGTACAAAAATACATTTCACTAAAATACATTGCGTATAAAATTATTATTATTTCTTTGCACATATTTCTCTTAAATTAGATTATGGAATGTTTTGGGGGCGGACAAAGGCCTGGGAGCGACCCACTTTTAGGGTGTGGTAATTATCTATGGAAATTTCATTATAAATTAAACTAAAGGCAGTTAAAGGATTTAATAAATAATATGGAAATTATATTATGAATAAAAATAAAGTTAGTTCAAGGGTTTAATCCATTTATCCATATTTTTAAAAGGTTAAATTATTATAAGAAACATAAGAAAAGGAGTTTCTATTGTTAAAAAAAATCGTAAATGGTGTTTAAAAAAATTTTAAATAATGTTTAAAAAAATCTTAGTGGTCTGAAACTTTACCCCCTTGATCATCTTGATCTTACGTTTAAAATTGTACACTGTTTTTGGAATAATCTATTTAGGATTACCCCTGAAGACATTAGCTAACATAACATCCTTCTGGTTTGCATTATCCGATTTTGTGAGAGTCAATTAAGTTGTGTGGGCCGAGAGAAAGTATTTTTTTAGGAGCAGCCAAGTTTTAAAACTTGGCTTAGGCTGAATTGAATTTTGCTTTAACTGACTTTACAAAAATCATTTGGCTAATTTATCATTTGCTGCTGTTGCTGCTGCTGCTGCGATGTCTGCTGTTGCTGCTGCGGTGCCTGTTGCTGGGTGATCACTATGTGATGTTGCTGCTGTTGTTGCTGCTGCTGTTGTTGTTGCTGCTGCTGTTGTTGCTGCTGCTGCTGCAACTGCTGTTGCTGGCTGGCTAATTGATTGGCATGTTGCAAGGCTGCCGTGGTGGCCTCTGTGACTACCGGCTGCAGCATGCTGGTGCCATTCTCCCTACAAACATGACTGTTCAACTCCGCCTTGACCCTCCTGGCTATGTGCGAGCGTGTATGTTTCCTAAGGTGATCCTTGCGATAGAAACCCTTGCCGCACTCGGCACACTGATGCCGCTTCTCCCCGGAATGAATCACAAAGTGCAGGCTCAGCTGCTCCTTCCGCTTGAAGGCCTTCAGGCAGACGGTGCAGATGTAGGGTCGATCCGGATTATGCGACTGCTTGTGGCGGGTGAGGTGATCCTTGCGCTTGAGCGATGCCTGACATATGTCGCAGACATACCGCTTCTCCAGGTTGTGACCCACCAGATGGACTTCGAGAAGCTCCGGCTCTGGGTAAGCCACATGACACTCGGGGCACATGTACAGGGGGCTGCCATCGAGCGCTGTTCCCAAACGAATTTCTCCAGGTCTCAGTTTGGGTTTTCGATCCTTGCTACGCTTTTTGCGCTTCTTTTTCTTGGAGGAACTGCCACTGGCTCCGGCAGTGGCCGCTGTAACCGTCGTCGCTGTGGCCGTAACCGCTGCCTGAGCCTGCTGCACCTGCAAGGTGGCCGTCTGCTGCTGCGGCTGCAACGTCAACTGCTCCTGTTGAGGTATACTAATGGTTGTGGTGCCAAGGGTATTGATGCCTATGGCTGGTCCCGTCTGCACCTGAAGTACCTGGAAGAGATTATTTAATTAGAAAATTGTTCAATATTTTTTTTCGGTTTAAAAAACTTACCACATTTTGCTGATTCTCCTTTTTTATCGTTTCCGCGGAATACTTGAGGAAGTGATGCAGCGACAGGGGCAATGTATTGGCTGGAAGATGCGAGAGGTAGTCGGCCACGGTGGTGCCCGGCGTCAGTGTTTGCCAAGAGGTATTTTGGAGTACTGGTAAAAAGATTAAAATTTTTAATTATAAGTAAATATTAAGATAAATTTTTTAATTGATTTTTTATCCTTAGAGAATATTTTCATTCCCACCTTGTTGCTGCAGGATGGCATTGCACAGATCTTGGGTGAGTTCCTGTGGTGCCGTCACTTGTTGCTGCTGCATCTGCTGCTGTTGCTGCTGCTGCTGGCCGGAAGTGCTGGCTTGCAGTGCATCTGCTGCTGCGCTCGTCGTGGTGGCACTGGCATAGGCCACCGTGGCATACTGCGTTTGCTGTTGCTGCTGCTGTTGCTGCTGCTGTTGCTGTTGCTGCTGCTGGGAGGCAGCCACCAGGTGCCCATTGTACTTGTCACCCTGCAATGCATCCTCCTGGCCAACGCGAAATTTGTTATTCCCGCTGCCACTCTGACCGGTGGCCAGATTGGCCTGGCCAAAGTGGGTAACCTGTTGCTGCTGCTGATAGCGATTGCTAGTGCCGGCAGCATCCTGCTGCTGCTGTTGCTGTTGCTGGGGGTTATTGGTGGTGGTCACTGTGACATCCGCCACGGCAGCGGTCACCGTGGAAACCAAGGGCGCTGTGCTGGTAGTGAATTGCGGCAGGCCGGGTATATTCCCAGGGAAAGTGTTGCCAAATGGGGTGAAGTTCATGGTGGGTACGTGGCTCAGCTCGTGGGGAGATTGTGGGAGATCTTAAGGGATCCTGGGCGTTGAGAATCAGGCAACTGTAAAGGGGGGATAAACAAATTATTAAAGTTTAAGAAGTTCACTATAAATATTTGTTTATATTAATGGTTTAATATCTTTCTTAAATAATTTAAAAAATTATAAAACGTTAAAATTTAAGCTTAAGAGTCCTTTGAATAGAAAGTGAAAATAGCGCCGTGTTTGTTGTCGTTATTTTAGCTGACTTGCCGAATCCTACGCACACACACACTACTGCCCACCCGCAGGACAGGCTTCTAAACACACCACCAGCCAGCAAAACATACACAACAACAACAACAATAGCACCAACAACAATAACAACAACACCACCCGCGATGCATTTGTAGAGGTGACGATAAAAAAGAGCGCGAATCCTGCGCTCTGGGCTGTAATGAGCGCGAGAGAGAAGGAACGAAGGAGGGCCCAAGGGTGGGCGCCATAAAAACACACACAGAGGGAAGGGCAAGAGGTTCATACGGATGATTCCTTCTATATCTCGATTTAGTGTGTCGGTACATTAAGATTAGGTTAGGGCTGACCCAAACCGCAAGTGTGTGTATCACGAAAAATAAAATTGAATTAAAGCCAAGAAAAGTGGAAAATAAATGCGAATAACAAATATAACTCATACGCAGCGTGGGACAATCTAAACTGACTTGTAAGTGGCAAGAGCACAAGACTGCGCCATATCGATTTTCACTAAGAACGGGAAACAGTGTCCTTTTTAATTGAGCAAACATATTATATTATAATTATAATAAATATATTTTTATAGTTGTTATTTGTATTATTTTATTTAAATATTTATTTGCTTAATTTTGAACAAGTCTTTGCGTGACTCTGCCAGATGAATCAACTTTCACTTGGAAAACACTTCTGCGCGCGAATCCGTGACACAATAAAACGCAAAGGCGCGGGCCCACAAAGGAAAAGTGCAGCCAATTGCATTTGCTGCCGCACAGCCCATTCTGGAGGTCACCTCCTCCGCGGCCAACAAAAAAAAAAATAACAAAAAGTGTGTGTATTGTGTGGGGTATTTGCTCGCGGGGACGGGGAAGGGGAACCACTACCGTTCAATGTGTCTGCGGTGCACATGCACATGCACATGCGAATAACACCCGCCGCATCCACAACTGGAGGCCACCTGGCGGCGTGTGGCGTAGCTTCACTACTGACCCGACCCGGACCCGTCCGCTCCGCATTGTGCTCCGGCTCTTCTACTTCGCCGGCACGAGACAGGAGCTTCGGCTCTCGGCATACACCCCCCACCCCCCGCTAACCTTGGTGGTATTAGTTGGTCTAACTATGCTTGTGTGCTTGTGAGAGAATAAAAGGAGAGCTCAACCGCTATCGAGAGAGAGAGAGAGCGAGTGCCGCTCTCTTGTGTGGGCAAAAACATTACGTTTGCCATTTTGAAAAAGCAGTTTGGCAAAATATATTTATGGACGGGCTTTATTTAGCTAAGTGTTTATCGATACAATAAAAGAGAGTCATGATCAGGGAAGGCCAATCGGTAGGAGTTTCGAACGAATATAATTATGTAATTTCATGTGATTTTGATATATTGTTCTTATTTTATTTAATAAATAATTAAATATTTTTATCAAGTGCCAAGTCCTTAGAAATTTAAAAAAAATTTTAAGATTGAAAGAAATTAAAATTTTAAATGAGAAATATTTTTTACTCTTTCAATTCTTTCCTAATTTTGATTAAAATTATGCAAGTTCTTAATAAACCTTAACTTATAATAGTAAAAACTTAACATCTGCTTAATTTCCCACAAGAATATTCCTAATTTTCTTAATTATTTCAACTAAAACTCCTCTCTATAAGGAATCTCTAGCAAGGAAGATTCCAAATTAGCTTTGCTCAGACCCAAAGACTTATGCTTTGGCATACAGACACCTTTAATCCGACGAAATCCTTGACGGCAAACACACTCAGGATCAAAGCAAAATTTTGCCGCTGGACAAGGCCTGCCGGCAGGACATTTAATGATGGTACAGCTTACAAGCTCATTGGGCGGGCAGTCTACGCCCATAACCTGGTAATGGTCATCTGAAATCTAAGATTTGCTAGGGTTTTTAGTTTATATTTGTGGAGATAAAACTATTAACCTTTGAGGAGTTTGTGAAAGAAAAATATGCGAGTAGAAAAACACACAGAACTATTAGGAACACAGAACTGTACATTGCGGCACTACAGTCTTAGGTAAAGTGACTTTACTTTACTGAAAATGCCATAGCTAATGTCATTAAGCGACTTAATATAATTGTTAAATGCATTATACATATTTGAAATTGAAAATATATAATATACGAAAATACTTATCAACCTTCTAACACCCTGTTTGCTTAATAATATTACTTAAACGCTATAGAACATTTTTATATTACGTATACGCATTATTAATTTTGTAATATTACGTATACGCCACGTTTATAGCAAAGAAAATATGTAGAAGTTATTATTAAATCCATTTTCCTTTTCATTAACTTCATCTAAACACATCAAGGGCACACGTGTGCCCCTTCAAGTCAAACAGGGGTACATCTCCCGCATATCGTACTTGTCCCCCACTCATCCCCCAGACTCCACAGGGGTTCGTTTAATTTGCATACATGCAGGCCAAGTCGGGCAGCAGCAGTAGCAACAACAACGATTGCAACCAAAACAAAGATGCTGCTGCGCTCCTGACACTGAAACCCGCACACACAAGGCCAATCGACGAAATCAGGCCACGCACACGAATTCCGGCACGGTGGCGACGATGACGACGGCGATGGCGATGGCGATGACGTAGCGATGGTATGCGATGCTTCCGGCAAACGGCCTACCCACAGCAAAAGGCCGGCCGGCTTCCCCAGGCCCACAATGTCGCCCATACCCAGGCAGCTCCTCTTCAGAAGCACAGAGAAAAGTGCACTCAATCCTGCACAGGGAGAAATTTATTTAGCTTTGATTTGAGAGGATTTTATTATGCATAATTAAATTTTTAATGTTACCTTCCATAAGTGTTATAACATATTTTTTATTACATATAACATTTTTGAATTTAGGTAACAATTTTTGTGAGTGTGCTATATTGATAATGAACCGATTTTTGGGTATATAGTTTAAAGTTTTTAAATTAAAAATACTGTTCATTTATGCTGAATTTCCCTGAGTGTATTGCAATCCATCCATTGCGAGTAAACACCGAGGACTATCACACTCCTGAATCGGAGAGTGAGAGTGTCGACGCCAGGAGGTGGCCAAATAGCGGGTGGCAAGGATGGTCAAAGGAGGGTGGAGTCGGAAGGCTGTGCTGGGCAAGTGCAACTCTCCTGTGCGCATGTGAGGCCAGCCGCCTGCCTCTTGTGCTCGTGTATCGGCGCGGCTTTTGTGTGTGAGTGGCCACCTCGGTGGCTTTCCAGGCATTGCATCACCATCACCATCGTCGTGGTCGTGATGGTTGCAGCGGCTAATGTGGGGGATGAGGGAGTAACGAGGATGCAGTAAAGTCGGCGCATTTGGCCGCACTTTGCCGGTTAACTCCCAGTCCTTTCCACGCCCAGACAGACCCATCCTCGTCCTCGGATGCAGCAGAATGTGTTACAAGTGGCAGACAAAGGCTTTGAACCCTGGCCGCAATTGGACATTTTTTGAAAGCAATTTTTAGGGGTTTTGTTATTTAAGGGTATAAATTATTGTTTTTTATTTTCATATCTATAAACACTTTCTTAATGGAAGGCTAAATTGCACTTGTTTTGCTGGTAAATTATTCATAAAAACCTTGATGAATTTCCCCTAAAAAATTTAATATGATAAATCTCACACGTTTACATATAATTTCCAACATTTTTCTATACAGTCTCCTTTTGGCCGACTTTTAAGTAAATTCTTTTTTAACTTTATAATAATTTTAAAAAATCCTTAAACATTTACGGCCATTTTTTAAATATTTCCCAGCCACTGTGCTACCACGACGTCATTGTTATTGGCAGTTCTAGTGGGCCGTAATCGGGTCCGTGTCCGTGACCGTACACCCCGCCAATTCGGCAAAGACGAACTGTGAGGCTGAGTGCAAGTCGCGCCCGCAACTACTCGCAGGACACCCACAATTGCCCACAGATTTGCACACAGCCCTCGCAGCTGTGTGTGCGTCGTGAAAGTGAAACTGCGACGCACGGCAGAGCCGGAGTTTGCTGCCGGAGCCGTAGCCGTATTCCGCAGCCGGAGTCGCCGAAATGCCATATTCGTGGCCGTGGCCGTGGCCATGACCCGCCGTCGTCGTCGTCTGTGCATTCTGTATCCTGTTTTCTGTATTCCGTGTTTTGTATTTCGGGGCCCGACACCCACCACAACGCACGTACACAAGAGTTTTCGGGGAAATTCGGAAACGCGGTCACATGATGTCGATGACGTTGTGCCGCCGCAGACTACATTGCAATGCAGGCACATTAAGTGGCTGATTTATTGCCCAATTGTGTGTGAATCAAGAGGGATTTTGCCTTTAGTAATTTTAGGAGAAATCTTGAAACTTTGATGGGTGGTTTATAAATATTGGTCTAATGTGAAATTTATAAATTATACATGGGAGAAATATTTATAAACATTAAATTTAGCGTGTTAGATGGAGGAAAATTAATTTAAAGTATTTTCACTGTGTGCCACGTTTTATTCAAAATAATCAAATTATAGTATAAAATTCCTTTTAGGTATTTTTAATTGCTTTAACATTTAAACTCCTTTAAAGTGATTTTAATTGTCTTAAAACTAAAACCCCTTTGAAATAATTTTAATTAGAAAAGTCCAAAGAAAATTAAATTAAATTAAAAATTATCACCTAAATATTAGAAGCTAAACATTTTAACATAACATTTTATTATTTTAATCAACATTTAAGAAATGAATTAAAAGTAACACAAAGATAAAGTTAAATTTGCTAACAATTGGTGACTTGCGAAGTTAAAAAGGAATATAGTAATTTTGATTTAAAGATTTTAAACAGACTTGAAAAAATTAAATAAAAAATTAATAGTTACACTTTATCTAAGCTTAGGAATTGGAAACCTTTTTTTAAAGAGTTAAGAATGTCATTTTACGATTTATCACATTAAATTCCATAAATTAGTATCATAATTATTCGCTTAATTTATGGATTTGTATAATAAATTAAATACTATCAATTATTTTGGAAATGATTCCCTAAAAATTTAATTTTATTTTTATTATTTATTTCATTTTTGTTATTTGTTCAATTTTGTCTATTAAATTATTCTAATTTAATTATTAATATTAAATTATTGCTATTTAATTGTTGATATTATTATAAGAATCAAAACAAATATCCCTCTGCATATTGCATACTTCTGGGCGTCACTCACAATAGCACTAATTGCTTCACTAATTTGCATGTACCCAAAAGCGACTATGTGTACTCACTGGTTTTTCAATTACTCCGGCAGTGTTTTCACATTTTCCAGCTCTGTGTTTTTCTTTTATTTCAAAAGGAAAAACACTCAATGAAGACACACTTTAGAGACACTTTAGTGGGAAGACACGTTTTCTTGCTAAACTGTTGACGTTAAGCCGCGTGAAAGTAAAAACGCGACGAAATTCGCAGCGCGGCAACAAATACAAGTGCAAAATCGAGTGTGTTGGTGTTTGTCTGTGTTTTGGGGGAATTCAATACAATTCGATGCGAGGCGAGGCGAGACAAGGCAATGCGATTCAACCGGATGACGTAGTGTCGGCGCTGGCGTTATAAAGTTAACTGATTGAAAGTGCGTTCGTCCGGCGCCTAAAATTGTGTAGAGTTTGGTGACGAAGAGCCGATACTCGGCCGAAACAGGCGAAATACCAATACAGCGGCACTCAGGCAGGCTGTGTGTGGAAGGACTAGCAGTTTGGCCAAATGTTTGCCGGGGGCAGACAATTATTTACTCTTTAAATTGCCGACAATGCGACAAGCTTACACACACACATACGAATACGAATGAATATACATATATATACTCCACCCTCTCTCGCAGCACCTATACCGGCGCCTCGCTTTCGCTTTTGTGTTTGTTCTCTCGCCGGCAAATACCTCACTCTCTCCACACTTCGGCTTTCTCTCTCTCTTCCACTAGGATGCTGTGTTCTCTCGTGTCCATGGCTCAACCATTTTGCTCTCTCTCGTCCTCGCTCTCTTCGTTTCATTGCATTTTGCCGATGTCCTGTTAGTTAATTTGAGCGCGCGCCGTCAGGTATGCAACAGTTTTTTTCAAACGCACTTTTTAATAGGCATTTTTATGCCCCCAGCACTGGAGATCCTAATAAAACCCATTAAAATACTGCAGTATATAAGAAGTTTACACAACTGCAGCTATGTACCTATGTGATTTATATGCATGTGCAGCCAACAGCACTCTTTGTTTAGCTTAAAGGGCGGGCACACAAATCATTTCGTTTGTTTATTTCAATTTTAGAAGGGATATGGTGGGGTCAAAAGCTGAACTTTAGTGTGAATCATATACATATGTACTGGGAAAATACATAGAAGTGAGTGCAGGAAAATATATAAATTGCATTTTGATTTATTTTTACCATGATGTGAGGTAGAGATTTCTTAAGAAACTGCATTGCAGATGCATCTTTTTGAGATAAATGAAGGTTTCTTTTTAAATGGTTTTCTTTAATCAATATTATAAATGTTTAAATGTTTTTAGGTGGAATGAAATTTTGTTAGTTTAGGAAACATTCAACTAATTAAATTTTAAGTGTTCTTGAACAAAGAATAAGAAATTAGTGAAAGCTAAATTGCTATTATTCTTGAAAAAAATCAAAGAAATTCTTAAGAATTTCCAGAATCAATTTTTGAATGTAATTTACATATTTTAAACAAATATTTAGTTAATGGTTTGCTGCTCTTCATTTATTTCTGAATTGTTTAGAAAATTAACAACTTAATATGTAGTAGAACAAAAAATCACCTTCTCTAAATTATTTAAAGTCTTTTTATAAATTTTGTTATACTTTATCAAGGCACCTCTCCTTTTATTAAGTAGTACCTAACTTTTGTCGTAATTTAATTCAAAATTTTAAGTTCAATTAACTCATGGCAAGCTTTATTGTTTCAAAACAAACCTCTTTATATTTTCCAGCCATTTTAAAGTCTCGATTTCCAGACAATTTCCATAAAATCAATACCCTTATATGCAAAGAAATAAAAAAAAACAGGGGCACAGGACCGACTTTTGTCTAAGGGCTACGGGCACTTGTCCATATGTGTTTGTGTCTGTACAGATTTGTGCCAACTGCAAAAATTGACCAACTGAAGTGCAGCCCAATAGAAACTAAATCTAAACAACACCGGAACACCCCAGCAAGGTCACAGCCGACACCCCTCCGAATAGAGCAAAATGGGGAACCGAAAACTAACCAAAAACTAAAAGTGAATCCGAGCCAAACGAATCGGAGTGGACGGGACTTTTTGGTTGGTGGGAAGAGGAACCATGGCCCCCCTACAGATGGGGTGCTCTGCCGAGCGCCAAAAATTCATTCATAAAATTCTAAAACGCGCTAAAATCTAAAATTCTAAACAAACCACTCTGCTGTTGGACGAATGTGGGGAGTTGTTAGTTGGCAGAAAGGCAGAGGGACTCCAACAGGAGAACTCATACGCCCTGTGGTCCATACGGTTTCGTATGTCCCCCTGTTAGGTATGTGTTTGTGTCTGTGTTACGCGTAAAAAAGCATCAACAATTTTGGTGCTCTTGTTAGGTTACAGTTGAAATACTTCAGTTAACACCTTTGCAAAATGTATAAGAGGTTTCAAGGGGTCTCTAGGGTTTTGGATACTGTTGAAATAAAGGTTTTTCTAGGCTGCAAACTAATCTGGTTATGAAAATTATTTTAAAAATGCAGTATTATTTCCATGAAAACCTAATATTATACTTTTTTTTTTAATATAATATAAAGCTTAAAAATGCTAAGCTTTAATAATAAGCTCTTAATTTATTATTTAATATTTTTAAAAATAATATAACAAGTTAATTAAAACTCTGTTCAAAATTTAAAATAGAACTATACGTTTTTAGTAATTAAAATTGGTAACTATAATTCCACAAAGTTATAAATTAAGCAAAAAAAAATAAGTTTGCTTGATCTAAAAATATAGTTTATAGCTAAGATCTTCAA
Source organism: Drosophila ohnishii (assembly GCA_018905755.1). Classification (NCBI taxonomy): domain Eukaryota; kingdom Metazoa; phylum Arthropoda; class Insecta; order Diptera; family Drosophilidae; genus Drosophila; species Drosophila ohnishii. The sequence goes on along the minus strand of JAEIII010040865.1, from coordinate 1,057 downwards.
CAAGTTAATATAAATAAGAAACCCATTTGATTAAACTAAAAATACTAAAAGCTAGTCTTACTGACTCTCTAAAAAATATAATATTTTCCCATAGTTATAGTTTTACCTACAGAAGTTTGACTGTACTTAGAAGCCTAGGGAATAAAACGAGGGAATAGAGACACCCCTTAGGGGTTCCTTGGTGTTCTTGGTGTCTGCCCCCGTGGCAAAGACACCTCCCTGGGAATAGGCTACAAACCCCCTAAGCCTAGTGCTGTCCCAAATGTATGTTACTTGTTCAAAGTCCTGAATGCTTGATGCATATATATTTATAAAATCAAGCCAAGGGAGATGTTTTGCGCACAACTGTACCGGCAGGCAGGCAGGCAAGCAGGCCGGCCGGCCATTTTGTTATTATTTTTAGCAGACGACTGCAAGCAAAACCAAACTAAAAAATGGGCATTTTATGTATACATATATTATAAAATATGTATAGAGATTTATATAATAAAAAAAAAAACACTTTTACATAAACGCACACACACACACACAACTGCAATTGTTTGTATGTCCTGTGCAAATTCGTATGTAGAAGTTTTGTAGTATCCTAAGGCCTATCCGGATTTGTCAGTGTGTGTGAGTGCGTTTTTCTGCATCGAGTGTGTCCGTGTGTGTGTGTGTGTGTGCTGGCATCACCTACCTAACTTCATGGCGAAGTGCAACAAACTCTGCTCTACACACAAAAACGCCGCCCAGGAAAATGCAATCAAATGGCAAAAATTTTGCCAGACTGCAGGCAGCAACAACAACAGCAACAGCAACAAATGTTGTTGCAACAACTGCAACTGCAGTCTCTCGTCTGCCGCAAAGGCCATTTGGTGGCAGGGGTGGAGGGAGAGTGGGTTGGGTAAAGGATGCATGTGGGTGCTGATTGCAGGCCAGACACTGGCCATAAAACAGCAAAAACAAACTGCATGTGAAACATTTTAGTTGCATTTTCTATATGGAATATGTCTATTAGGGTGGACCGGGTATTAAGGGGAAGTATTTGGATATTAAAAAATATATTCTAATATTA
>JAEIII010040841.1:0-25410 GCA_018905755.1 Drosophila ohnishii | reverse complement strand
AAAAAAAAAAAAAAAAAAACAGTTGTATGCATTCCTGTCGAAATTGTACAACCACTTTCCATAATTTATTTACTTAATTATAGTGGTAAAACTTGGCAGATCTCGACAATAATATTTGTTTGGAAATTAGCATATCTTTAACTCAATCCTGCTGTTATTTAAGCATGTATCTATCCAGTTGCCCGCTGATGTTTGTGGGTTGTTTCTGCCTGCCTGACGACCGTGACCTTGTCGCAGATATGCTCGCCGCCTTCTTCGCCCCCTCTCTGAGTGTGTGCTTCTTGTTGTTGGGTTTTCTGCGATAAGGCAGCATTTTTGTATGCCTATAGTTTATGGTGCCGGTGCTGGAACTCGAACTGGAGTGAACAATGGTAACTTTCCATCGGGGCTCCCTTGCGGGTTGGTGACTTCGGGCGATAATCGAATCCATTTCAGAAATACCCGGTACTCGACGTATAAATATTCCACTCGCTAATTAGCAGTCAAAAATCCATGTGCGCACCATAAATTAGTGTTTTGTTTTGTTTGTTTGTCTTTGCTTTGCCCTGTTCTCCTTTCTCCTTTACGCTTTTATTGCAGAGCAGATATTAGCGACAGAGACAGAGCAACAGCGGGATTCCACGTATACCGTTATGACCTGAGCAACACCTGATTACCTGGCAACCTGACAACCCTGACGCCGAAGAAGAGCACCAAAAAGCAAAGACACCGAGGGGCTAACTATCGATATCGATAGAACGCACACACGCACTCACATATAGTCGACCGATCAATCGATCGTCATCAGCTGTTTTTGTCTAGTTTCGTTTCGTTCTCATTTCGTTTCTGTTTTCGTTTATTATTTTTCGCTAATTTACTTGCCTCACCTTCGTCTCGTCTCTCCTCCCTCTCTCTCGCTTGCTCTCTCGCTCGCTCTAGGTCTCTCTGCCTATCTCTGTCTTAGAGCGTCGCCCACGCAGCACGCACGTTGTTGTGTTTCAGTCTCACTTTCATTTGTCTCCATTCCTATATTCCCCTATTCCGCTGTTGTTCGTTTGACCGTCAAGTGCAAAGAAGTCAAATATTAGCCATCCATCCGTCCACTGGTCCGCACACACTCACCCGTGTATCTGTAGCTATATAAATTTGTATCTACACTCGGCTGTTTTATACATAGATATAGATTATTCCGTAGGTAACATTCTCCTTTATTGTGACCCCAACCCGAAGATCCGCCTCTCGCCTTCCACCACACGTGTGTGTCCGACCGCCACCTATTTATGAATCAGAAGACGAAGATTGTTGGAACGCATCTGCCAGCAGCTCCATCTTCATCTTCATCCGCATCTTCATCTCTATCTCCATCTCCATCATCCGCCTCCGCATCTGCATCTCATTCAGCTTTGAAACCCAAGACAACAGCACATTTATGTAAAAATACTCGACTAATTTCATGTTTCGTCACAACAACAACGCCACAACAACAACAAACAGCAGCAGCAACAGCAACTCCAGGAGCAGCTGCTCATCTTCAGCAAGGAGATCCTTCAGCTGGTAGCAGCAACAATAACAATACTAGCACCAAAAATAAGAATCAAAATCCGAACCAGAAACAGGACGACAGCAGCAGCAGCGGCGACAATCATAATAAGGACGACGAGGATCAAGTAGGAACATTGCCATTGCCATTCATACTTAGCAAGAAGACGCCCGCCGCCCTCTTCCTATCCCGTCCATCCTCCTCGTACACGGACCTCTGCACCTGCTGCAACAGCAGCAGCAGCAATTCCTCCGCCTCCTCCACAACCTCCTCATCCTCCTCGGCAGGCGCATCCGCATCCGCCGTTGCCAGGCAGCTAGCCCGCTCCGTGACCGCCACCAGCATCATGGATATGCCCTACAACACGTCGCCGTCGCTACGCGTGCGCACCACCTCGTTGAATCAACTAAAGAAGACCGCCGATCTGGCCATCGAGAATGAGCTGCATGTCTGCCCCTCGGTGATGTCCGAGGAGCTGCGTAAGCTGTTGCCGCCCACCTCGGAAACGGTGATGACCAAACCATTTCCCATTCGCGGCGAACGCACCATCGCCGACTGTACAACGCCGCATGTGATTGCCATGGTTGGGCTGCCGGCTCGCGGCAAGACCTTCATCTCGAAGAAGCTGGCCCGTTACCTTAACTGGATTGGGATTGCGACGCGTGTCTTCAATCTGGGCGAGTATAGGCGGCATGCGACCACCGCGTACAAGTCGCACGAGTTCTTCCGCGCCGACAACGAGGAGGCTATGGCCATTCGCAACAGGTGTGCCAATCAGGCTCTGCACGACTCCTGCGAGTGGCTGCTTAGCGGCCAGGGCAGCATTGCTGTCTTCGATGCTACCAACTCGACGCGCGATCGCCGCCAGTTGATCCATGACATCGTGGTAAAGCAGCATGGTTTTAGGCTGTTCTTCGTGGAATCCATTTGCGATGATCCGATGATTATTGAGCAGAATATCCTGGAGGTGAAGGTCAGTTCGCCGGATTATCTTAACATGAACACGGAGCTGGTGGTGCGCGACTTTCTGCAGCGCATCGAGCACTATGAGGAGCGTTATCAGCCCATTGACGAGGTCACCGAGGCCCATCTTAGCTTCATGAAGGTCTATAATGCCGGCAAGAAAGTGGTTGTCTACAACAACGAGGGTCACGTGGAGTCCCGTATCGTCTACTACCTGATGAACATCCATATCACGCCGCGCACCATCTACCTGACGCGGCATGGCGAGAGCGAGCATAACTTGAGCGGGCTAATTGGCGGCGACTCGAACCTGAGTGCCCGTGGTCATCAATACGCTAATGCCTTGTCCACGTTTATTGCCCAGCAACAGATTGATGGACTGCGGGTGTGGACATCGTGGATGAAGCGCGCCATCCAAACGGTGGCCGATGTAAAGGCGCCACAGGAGCGCTGGAAGGCCCTCAACGAGATCGATGCCGGCCACTGTGAGGAAATGACCTACGAGCAGATTAAGGAGCGCTTCCCCGAGGAGTTTAAGGCGCGCGACGTCAACAAGTTTGCCTACCGCTATCCGCGCGGCGAAAGTTACGAGGATCTGGTAGCCCGCCTGGAGCCGGTCATCATGGAGCTAGAGCGACAAGGCAACGTTCTGGTCGTCTCCCATCAAGCAGTCCTGCGCTGTCTCTTTGCCTACTTTCTGGACAAGTCCGCGGATGAGCTGCCGTACCTGTACGTGCCGCTGCACACGGTCATCAAGCTGACGCCCGTGGCCTATGGCTGCAAGGTGGAGCACATTAAGCTGCCCATTGATGCTGTGGATACGCACCGACCCAAACCCAAGATACCCGGCGATGTGAGTGAGCCAGGACTGGACGGACTCAGCGGCGAGCTGGTGGCGCCCGATGGCGTCGGCAAGGTGCTCATTGTGGGCGACGATGTGGCGACGGCCACGAACGGCAATGGCGGGCGCGTCGACGCCCAGGCGCATCAATGACGGCGTCGCCGGCCTCCCCAGTACCCGACCCCAAAATCCAAGACACTTTAAGCATGTGGAACCTACTTCTCCTCCAAACCCGCGCACACAGATCCCCACGAATTCTACTTCCCCCCGACCCATCGCATCCAGACATTCTCGCATCCCGATTGAAGCGGACTTGGAAGCGCTGCTGCTGGGCAACCCTGCTCCCGCACCCGCCTCACTACTTAACTTAACTTAATAATATTTGTTCGAAGTCCAGTCGAGGGCTCTCTTTATTTAAGTTTCGGGCTGCGACACGAAATTGTGATTGATCTATTGAGCTGTTTTATTATGTACTTTTACGAAAAAAAAAAAAAAAAAAACAAAAAACGAAACCATTTTTTAACATTTACTAGAAGGACATGGTCTGAATCGAATCAGGAGATGCCGAACTGTATACTTAAATTTACAAAGCATATATTGTATGTGTGTTGTTTACACTTGCCAGGAAGCAAGCTATGTAGCTTAACTATGTTGGATGTGATGATAATGATGACGATGACGATGAGTTACACTTAATCTTTTACCCGTAGCCATAGCTATGTATTTACCCCCAAAAATGAACCGTGCACTGTACGAATATATATATATATATCATGCTATCCGCTGTACATCCAAATGTGTATTTTTTTATCTTTGCATCTCTCGTTGTCTATATATATATTTGAATACCAGTTTTGCGCAATTTTTGTTTCCAAACGAGAGGATAAACTCACGAATTCCATTTGCCAACTCGGTGTACGCTGTATAACCCCAACACGTAATATGTATGTACTATATCATCTGCCCGACGCACTATATAGTGTATAGCCATAGCCTCTGTCAGTACGTAAATGTATCTGTGCGACAAATATTGTAATGACATACAAGATACTTATAAAATAATCAAGAATAAAATAAAATACGATTTATCAACCACATGGTTTATATTCTGTTTTATTTAACAACAACAATTTTGTACAGAGGGTGCTGCAGAAACCTTAATGGAATATTAAATTTTTTATTTTATAGTCAGAAATTTAATTGTTGCAAGTGGAGGCCCTTGTGAATTTTGTAAGTAAATCTATAGTGCCATTGGCTTTATTAATTTGTTATTTTGCTGCCCAAAAGCCAAAGGCGCCGTTTGTCGATAAATCGATTCATATTTTTAATGCACTGCTCTCCCGGCCAAAAGGCAAGGCGGCGGCAGGCGGCTGAATTGAATTTAAAATGTGGTCAAACGTTCGTTTAAGTCGTGCTAACTGTGCGGGACGAGCGTGTCCTAGTTTCAAGCCCAGGTGGAAGGAGAACCCCTTCATATCTTCGAGCACACTCACTCATTCTGTTTTTCAATTTCACCTTTCAGCTGCCACGAAGTGTTTCGGGCCGCGTCCGCGTCCATGCCCGCTAGGAGCAGCATTAGCAAACAGGACCACTAGTATCCATTTACCAGGATCTCCTACTGTCAGATTCAGGAGGCGGGACACAAATCGGCAAAATGCCGCGCTTTCGCAACGAGGAGCCCGAGCAGTCGCACTATGTGGATGGCGATGTCGTCTGGGTGAAGATCCACAATACAGAGATCTGGTGGCCAGGCGAGGTGACCTCCTCGCAGGACTTTCGCTTTGTCAACGCCAGCCGGCCGCCGTTTGCCGTTGTGGCATTCTTCAACGAAAAAACCTTGTAAGTTACTATATGTCTATAAATTTCCGTTTACAATTCTAAACACACTTTATTTTATTTTCATTTTTCACAGCGAGCAAGTCAAGTCAGCTAAACTGATTTATCCCTTTCAATGCGCTCATAAGGAGGAGTTCATTAGGCTGGGCACCAGTAAGTATAGTAAGTAGGAATCAATTATTAATAACAATTGTAATTCGATTAAGTGTAATTAATTGTCTGAAAAATATATATATTTATATTATATTTATAAATCAGGTTTCTCGTTAGATCTCGAATAGCTTTTACCCTCTCTCATTTTGTGATTTGCAGAAAAGTCCGAGGGACATAACATGGGCGACAAGTTCAACGAGGATGTGGCGATCGCTGAGGCGCGCTTCCTGGGGACACCGCACCAGCTTTCCAGCTTGCATGCCGCATCCTCGTCCGCCTCCCGACCAGACAGCCTCATCAAGGCCCTCCTCTCGAGCAGCACCAGCAGCAGCCAGCGCAACAGCAGTACGCGCAGCTCCAGCGGTGTTCCCTCGCCGGCAGCGAATCGAGTAAGTAGTGGGAGCTGGCCTGGAGATTCCAAGCTAATACCCATGTGTTTCTTCTCCAGCAGCCAGAGCCCACGTTTCGCATCATGGACATTGGCAGCACCAATGAGTCGAGTCGGGAGCGACGCGTCGACGATAGCTACGATTGCCACATGTGTAATTTTCGCACCACTAGCATGGATGTACTGCTCATCCACCGGCGCGGTCACATGGAATCCAGCAGCAGCTACAGCAGCACCAACAGCACCACCAACAGCTCCAGCAGCATTAGCAAACGGGCCACGCGTCGGGCCAACACCACGAACGCTTTTGATCTGCGCCAATTGTCGCAGCGGCGGAGTGGCGACAGCACCCACTTCCTGCCAAACTCGGTGCGATGTCACTCGCGTCATGTCTCCATTGTGGTAGACGCCTCGTTGACCGACGAGGAGCAGCAAAGGGTGGCCAGCATTGCCCAGCAGACAATGAAAAGCATCGAGCGAGTGGTTCACCCCAGCAGCGGCTCATCCTCCGCCTCAACCAACAGCCACAGTCGTCGTCGTAGTGTACGAAACAGCTGCTCATCTTCGCAGCAGCAGCAGCCGCCGGCGGTGCCGGTGCCAGTGCCAGTGTCATCTGCTGTGGAGACTACCCGTCGCAGCACTCAGAATCCTCGCGATCCGCGCAGCCAGCGTTCCAATCAGCTGCGAGCCACAATGCCCGCCCCTCAGCCCCCGCCGCCGCCGCCGGCAAAGCAGCGTCGTCTAACGCGCTCTATGAGCCGCCTTCAGCAGGGTACTTCACCATTGGAACTGCCGCCTCCGTTGGCGCAAACAACTCCTAAACGTAGTGCCGGCAGACGGCGCACCTTGGCTGTCACAGCCGCCCCTAGTGAGGCGCCGGCGATTGTGCCCAGGCGTAGCAATCCAATGCGAAAGACCTTAACGGCAGTACCCGAGACACCGTTGGCTACAGGCCGTCGCAAGCGGACGCTACCAAAGAACATGGAGCCCAAGACGCCCACGACGATATCGCCCAGACAATCGCCTTCGCCTACACCGCCGCCGCCGCCCGCTGAATCTTCGCCAGCAACCGCCGCTAAACAACTTCCAGATCCAGAGGATGTTATAGCGGAGGAGCCACCAGCCCCTAAGAAACCAAGACCCCAAGAAGAAGCAACTCCACCTTCCACAGTAATTCACCCGCAGCAGCAGCAGCAGCAGCAGCAGCAGCCGAACAACATTACCGGCTCCCTGGAATTGCAGCGCAGTCTGATGGCTGAGTGGTGCGACGACGAAATGGACGAGCTGCCCGTGGAGGAGGAGGCGGCGGCTGAACCCATGGAGCACTCGACGCCAAATGGCAGGAAGGCGGCAGCGTTGGAAGAAAGCGAGCAGGAACCAAAGCGGTTGCCAGAGGACGACGACGACAACGACGACGACGAACCGAAGCTGGCTGAGCGGATGCCAGCCAAGAAGCGCATACGCAATATACCAAAGAAGGATCGCCGTGATGTGGTGCGGCAGGAGTTCGATGTGGAGCCGGACGAGCCCATTGTCATCCCAGACAGCGATGCCAGCTCAAACGAAAGCGTGGTCTTTGTGGACGATGAGCCAAGGCAGCGGCGGAAGAGGCATGCAGCTGGGGGGCAAAATAGTTCCAAGTCCACATCCACATCCTCATCCACACCCAAGGCGGCCAATAACTCATCTTGTTTTGACTTTGAAGAGGAGGAGGAAGATGATTTGCGGCAGCAGCAGCACAATGAAGGCCAGAATGGGCTGAGCTACCGACGTGGCACTCAGACCAATCGCTTGGACATTAATGGCAAAAGCCACTCGGCGGCGGAGGTGGAGTCGCCGCCAGAGGCAGGAACAGAAGTAGAAGCAGAAGCAGAAGCAGAAGCCGGTGAAAAGGAAGAGACACCAGCTGAGCCCGTGGCACCTGCCCCAGATGATCTCTTTATGGGTTTCGAAGAAGTCCAGCAGAGCTTGGCTGAAGCAGAGATTCAGCCGCAAGAGGCGGTGGAGGCGGAGCAAGCAGAACCCGAACTCGAGGTGATAGCGGAGGCTCAGGCTGAGACAGAGGCGGAGGAAGCCGAAGCCGAGGCAGAAGCCGAGGCTGAGGCCGAGATCGAGGTCGAGGTAGAGCCCGGTGATCACCTAAGCCTGCCCATCAAGGAGCGGCAGAAGCGAATTTTCAAGTCACGCAACAAGTCGACAGTGGCAGCTCCGAAAGAAGAAGATCTAGCCGTCCAGGAGGAAGTCCAGCCGCAGCAGCAGGAGCAGCCACCGACCAATGGCAATGGTGCAGCTGCTGTTGCTGACCAGCCGGAGCTGTGCAACGGCCAGGAGGAGAACAACAGCGTGGCGGAGAGCACGCGCCGCGACAAAACCAAGACTGAATCATCAAAGCGGCGCTTGAAGGCCAAGACATCGCGCCAGAAGAACCGCTCGCCCACTCCGGTGCCGGTGCCCGAGGAGCTGAGCAACAACAGCAGCAGCACCAGCACTAGCAGCACCAGCAGCAGCAGCAGTGGAAGCGGCAGCAACAGTAGCAGCAGCAGCAACAGTAGCAGTAGCAACAGCCACAGCAATCATCTCTCCCGGCCCGGCTCTAGTCCAGGCCTGCTCTCGCCGGTTCTAAGCTCCAGCAACAGCTGCTCCATTGCCTCCAACATTGCTGTGATCTCGCCGGAGGAGGCGCGCGAGCTTCAGCGCTCCGCTTCAGGCGCCGGCCTGATTCATGCCGCCATTGTGGATGCCACGCAGCCAGTGCAGCGCGGCGGTGTACTCATCCTGGAGGATATACGCCTGCCCAATCTGTACGAGCCATTCGGCAGTCTGTCCTCGTCATCGGTCAGCAACGATAGTCGCCGGCCTGTGGAACACCACGAAGGCACAGTCGACGATGACGACGACGAGCGTTCGCAGGACTCGAGGGCTTCGGAGCAGCAGGCTGTGGAGGAGAAGCTAGATGGGGTGAGTCAAGTGGAGGATGATGACTATGACGCTGAGGAGTCCTTGCTGAACGACAGCAAAATATCCGAGGAGGTGGCCCATTCACCCGATGAGCCCAGGGCTCTCCTTACCCATGCCCCCGAGGTCCTGCATTTTGTGTCGCAGCCGCGCGAGGTGTTGCTAAAGAAGCGGGAACAGGAGCTGCTGCGCCAGTACAAGGCCGATCTGGTCAGCGGGCGGAGTGCGGAGAAGTGCCGCAAGGCACGCGAGCGCTGGGGTCGAACGATGCGATCCACCGAAGAGAAGGAGCCAACTGAGCAACCAACGGAGCAGGTGGAGGCGGAGGTGGCTACAGAGGCCACCCGGCAGGAGGAGGAGGATCAGTACGATCTGGGGCAGTGTAGGGAGAATATGGATGGGGAGCAGCAGCAGGCGGACGAGTCTAAGGATACCCTGGATGCCGAACTGGCCGCCATAGAGCTTGTGTTGCCCACCAACCTCTATAATCGTGTATCTCGCCGTGCCCTTAGCCATCCCCATGTCAATCTGGCTGCAGTCAGTGGCAGGAAGGCCAGCGGACACTTGGGCTATGCCCAGACTCTGTGCGATGCGGACGTGGCCAAGGCCCACCAGCAGCTGGTGGATCTTCGCGAGCAACAGCGTCGCCGCGAGCCAACGGCCGCCGCCGCTGCCACCACCACCACCACCACCACCACCACCACCACCACGCCGCTGGAGCCACGCAGACAGCGCCGGAGATCGCGGAATCCGGCCAGCAATGACCTGGTGGAGTGTACTTTCCGCTTTGACGTGGCCGATGAGGCGTCGTGCGAGACCAAGGAGGTGCAGGAGAGCCTGGTATGTACCTAAAGACAACTTGATCCTGCCATAAATAACTACTCCCTCTTTTTATCTCTTTCTGCTCCTCCTCCTAGACGCCCCAGCTATGTGCCGGCCGCATATGCGCTGTGATGACCCGGCCCATACCGGGCTATAACCACACCTTCATGCTCTGCTCGTTGGCCAACAACAACTTTACGCCGCTTAACAATGTGGCCTTGTACCTGGACAGCGAGAAGAATCATTTGGTGCCAGTACCGCGGGAGGCTCTATTGGAGCCACCGCGTCTGGCCGATGGCCATCCGCTGTCGGCCGTTTTTGCAGACATTGACATCCTGGGCGATGAGGCGGTGGCCCAGGCCATGGAGCCCGTGGAGACGGAGACTGAGTCCCAGCCAGACCTTCTCCAAAGTCAAAGTCAAAGCCAGGAAGAGATCGAACGTATGTCCACGGTTCAGATTCTGCTAAGCGACTCGGAGCACGGCGAGGGCGGCGGCCACGAAGAGGAGCCAGTGGAAACGCTGGGCATTATGACGCCGCTCAGCCAGGTGGCCGAGGGCGGCGCCCTAGCTGCCAGCAGCAGCTACATCAACGAGGACGACGGTCAGCTATCCCTGCACGACGACCAGGTGGACTCAAATGTCCTGCAGCTAAATGTCAACGGGCACCGCCTGGAGCTGGATCCCTCGATGCTCTTCAGCATCGCCGAGCAGCCCGATTCGTGCATCGAGCTGAGTGTGGCCGAGACGAGTCCCAACACCGGCGGCGTTTGCGGAGTGGGCAGCACCACTACAGCCGTGCTGCATGCACGCGACATTCTCCAGGCGGCCCAGGTCTATCTGCAGGAGCGCGATCTGCAGCTGGTCAATGTGGAGGACATGACCCTGGACGGTGAGGAGGCCATGGCTGTGCCCGTCACTGACCTCCTCTCGCAGGCTCTGGCCGGCAGCCAGGTGGTGGACGATGATGATTTTGTGGACGCGGCCAATGCTGGCGTTGGCAGCCTGCTCCACATTGATACACGAACCGCTGGCGGCGGAGGAGGCGTCGGAGGAGGAGGAGGAGACAGCGTTGAGCCGGGCGTCAGTGTGGTGTACATCTCGCATGCCCTGCCGCCGCCGGCCGCTCATCTCACGCCGCCTATAACCGCGCGCACCAATGAGACGAACGCCCTGCTCGACCAGACGCCCATCATGTCAACGCTGGAGAATCCGAGCGGCGGCCTGCAGCTGCGTCGCGTCTCGCCGCTGGCCGAGGGCAATCTGGAGGACAGCCTGGCGGTGATCGGTGTGACGAATGGCAGCGGTGTGCCCACCTCACTGGAGCTCCCCATAACCGTCACCAATCCGGCCATAGCACCGCGAGTGACGGCCCCGACGCCCATCGTGGACATGGTGCAGTTTGCGCCCTATCAGTAAATGGAGCAGCAAAGAACGTTTTTTTTTTTGAGAATGCAGCGAATGCATTTTTTTTTTTCATTTATGTTTAAATAGTTTCTTTAGTTCCCTTCGTTTTTTGGAGTGTTAGTTGAATTGATTGGACCCGAAACGAGGACATTGCGATGCAATACACAAGCCTGCGCCCAGCAGGTGCTTACATGTTAGTTCACTAGCTCCTAAGTTAGAGATTCCTACACGCGCCCAGACCCCCCCTCCCCTCGACATTGCAAATGCAGGCGGCGGCGGCGGCGGGTGGCAAACCACAGTAGCACTTACCTAAATAAGCTTGTAATTTACTAACAAAAACACAACCGAAAGATCAGAAAATGAACAGAATAGCGAATAGGCACCAAAGCAAAACAGTTGCGATATACAAGGAGGAGTTGCACAGCGAACAATACTTATTTCTGTGCATAAGTACCCCAAGTTGTTGGTGTAATTGTTCGCTGTGTATATTCTCGAGGAACACTACCCTAATGTGTAATGTAATGATGTACCAGGGCAAGTGTACGAGGAGGAGTCAGTGTCTAAGCTAAGTTAAAAGTGTGTGTAAGGAGCAGCCCTCGTCGGTGCGGATCGAGATGCTCGAGTTGGGGCATCGATTTCAATAAAGGCAACAGAATGCTACAGAAATAATAATATCAAAGGCTTGACTGCATATACTCTGGGGAAATTGTGTCTGGGATGATCATGGTGAGCTGGAGTAAAACGGATTCTCAGAGAGAATCTATTTAGCGACTATATCAGGAGACCATGTATTAATAACTAAGCCAAAAATGCATTAATCTCAAATCTGAAAACTCTTCTGAGTTAGTTTTTATTAGGTTGACGAATCTGCATACTAAATTTAATATTAAAAAAAAAATTTAGATTTTGCCAATTTTTTTACAATTTTAACGATGTACCCCTTATAGAATTTTGAAAAAATGGGTTAAAAATGTTGATGCTGATCAAGAATATATATGATTTTTAGGGTCCGGAATAACTGCTTCATTAAAAAAAATCATAATATCCCTCAAGAAGACCTGGAATATTTGAATTTTTTATTGATATATATCCATATGATAATTTTTTAGTCTGACCAAAGTCTAAAAATATCATAATTAGGCCAAAAACTGCCGACACTGCTGTTTATGCTGATCAAGAATATATATAATTTATAGGGCGACTCCCTTACAACATTGGAAGCTTTTTACCGAAATTATAAAACCCTGCAAATATATTATTTATGTATAAAATGTTGACAGAGAAAGACACCTTGCGCATTAAGTTTGGTTTCCTTTATTGAGTTTTAACAATTGCATGATGCTTTCGCATTACATTCCGCTTAATTATCAATAACAATTGCTTTTAATTTCATAGCATTTGTGTGTATTTCCTCTCTGGGTTTGTTGTTGTTCTTCCATCATAAAATTATTGTAACCGTTTACACTCAACTAGTCTTTGCTTGCCTTTTCTCTTTACTCTTTACTCCTTTTTCTTGTTCTTATTTTGGGGGCTGGGGGCTTAAATCAATTAATATTCAATAAATAATTACAATTACCTTGCGGCATATAGGATCGATATAAACAATAATAGCTCAGGGTTCTGGTTTTGGATGGCGACAAAAATACTTTACTAACAAGTAAGCAAGTAGAATTGGCAAAACTAACGAATTTCAACGCTTGCTAGCATTTTGGCCTAAGCAAATTAAATAATATACATAAGTATTCGAACATAAAAATACTTTGGGTAGCTCTTTTTTTCTTTCACTTTGATTGATGACTTTTGTTTTTGATTTTGGGTTTTTGTTTGGTTTTTGGCAGAATTTTGAAAGGGTTTTTAAACGCTGGAAACTGGCGGCAAGGTGTTGTGAGTGTGGCTATTGCTGCTACATATTGGTTTTATTTTTTTTTTGGTGTCGAAGGGCGAGTGTTCAGTTGCTGTTGTTCATGCTGCATCCTCATCGTGAGGCCTCTCCTCTGCCTCTGCCTCTGCTTCTGCTCTGCTCCAATCTGATGTTTATTCCGGCTTCGCTTCGGTTCTCTTCGGTTGTTGTTGACGAGATGATATACTGGCTACAGTTTTTGTGGGGGCGGGTTTGCCGCGCTGCCGTCTACAGCTTGGAGCAGATCTCGTTTGTGAATTCGGAGCACTTGGCACGGCCACCGAGATCGCCGGTGAGGTACTTGCTCTCCTTGATTGTCTCGAAGGCAGCGCGCTCGATCTTATCCGCATACTGGTTGAGCTCCATGTGACGCAGCATCATCACCGCCGACAGCAGCAGGGCAGTGGGATTGGCCAGATCCTTGCCGGCAATATCGGGGGCAGTGCCGTGCACGGACTCGAACAGGGCGCCGTTCAGGCCCATGTTGCCAGAGGGCGTCAGTCCCAGACCGCCGACCAAACCGGCGCACATATCAGACAGAATATCACCATACAGATTGGGCATCACCTGGCGAAGAAAGAAAAAATTAACCTCACTGTGATCGACGAGGTCGTCGTTACTTACCAGCACATCGTATTTGCCGGGGTTCTGCACCATGTTCAGGCACACCGTGTCCAGGTAACGCTCCTCGAACTGGATTTCCGGGAACTTCTGGGCCATGTCGCGCACACAGCGCAGGAACAGACCGTCGGACATGCGCCTAGGAACAGAGCGGAACGGATGAGGACATGGCGAGGCGGAGAACGGTTTCACACTTACATAATGTTCGCCTTGTGCACAACGGTCACCTTCTTGCGGTTGTTGTTCTTCGCATACTGGAAGGCGTACTCGGCCACACGCTTGGAGGCCTCCTCGGTGATCAGCTTGATACTCTGGACGACGCCATCGACGATCTCGTGCTCAATGCCGGAGTACTCGCCCTCGGTGTTCTCGCGAATGGTGACCACGTCCACGTTGTCGTACAAGGTCTTGTAGCCCTCGAGGCTGCGGCAGGGGCGCACGTTGGCGTACAGGTTGAACTCCTTGCGGAGGGCCAGGTTCAGCGAGCGATGGCCCTTGCCCACGGGGGTCATCAGGGGTCCCTTCAGGCCGATCTTGTTCGTGTTCACCGAATCGATGGCGGCCTGTGGAATGCCAAACTTTCCATCGGCGCCCTGTTTTTGGCGAATAAAAATTCGAAGAGCGTTAATAGATTCTACTTTGTTTTATATATAATTTTTGTTTTTAATAATTTTACGTTTTAAAATTTAAACTATGCAAAAGAGGTTAAGATTTCATGGAAGTACTAAGCGAACTCGAGTCTACGTATCTGTTAATCATAATAACCATCATCCTTATCATTATCCAAGCTAGGGGGCTTAGTTTATGCATGATTTATTTAAAGATATGAGTTTTGCTTAAATATTCCATTCCCCAAAGGGTTAAATACGACGTTTTTGTCTATGAACTGAATTGAAAAACTTATTTTTAATCATATTTTTATTTAATAAATAAATAAATTTAAATAATAAGGCAAAAGTTGAACTTATACTCTTTTTAGTTTAAATTTTCCGCACTTCCGGAAGCGTTGCCACCTGTTGCCATTTACTATGCAGAAAAACGCGCTCAGTTTGAAAACAATTTCAAATTTCATTTTCATTTTTATGACACAAGAAATAAGGGTTTTCTCCAGGAAGCATACTTACGCGAACGGGGGTTACATCGACGGCCTCCCACTCAATGGGCACATTGGCGGCCGTAAAGATCTTCTGCACGGCAGCGGAGATCTCGGGTCCAATGCCATCGCCGGGAATCAGCGTGACCTTCTTGGCTCCGGACGAGTAGGCCCGGCTGGCCGCGGGAGTTGTGTTGACCTGCAAGCAGCGGATGTTCAGTTGTTGGCAACACAATGAAGGGGCTGGGATGCAGTGGGAGGAGGCAGAGGGGTTCGGTTAACAACAACCCACCAGGCTGAGGAGCCTCCCTAGATGGGATTACATAAGTGTCGTGTGCACAACAACAATCGGGACGGCGACAGCGCCAGCGGCTGCTGCTGCAGCCCCGCGCATCTGCCACCGCCGCCAATAGTTGAGGTTAGAGCGCAGCTGGGCAATCCGGCTCTAATTGCAGGGGCGCTGATAAGGCTAGCTTCAAGTGGCCGCCAAAGAAATCTGATCTTCGTAAGTGGCCAACCCCTCAGGGCGGGGGCTGGAGCTCGAGGGGAGCTGCTTCTACTGGGACACCCCACGCGTCAGCGGTTATCGTTATCGGCCACGCAACGAGAGAACGAGCGAGAGAGAGAGGTAGCGAGAGAGCGAGCAGCAGCAGCAGTGTTATGTAAAGAAGGCGCCTTGCTCTTTTCGCCGTTTTCTCAGGACGGACAGCTGGAGGCGAGCTGCTCCTCCTCCTCCTGTTGGCCCCCCATCTTCTTTTTTGCTGGATGAACCCAAGAACGAACCTGGGCTTTGAGCGCCGCCGACGTTGCCGCCGCCGCCGCTGGCGTCGCATCACGCGCAGCAGTCAGACCCAATTGATTAAGCTGCAAGTGTTTTGCGTAATGTGTTGTTGTCGTTGGTTTCGGTGGGATTGTTGGTTCAGTTGGAGGTTCGATGTTGGTAGGTGAAGGGAAGCAAGGAGCGAACGAGAAACAAAATCGCAATGTTAGTTCTGCTGCATCGACACTATTATTTTTAGCCAGGCGGCTACAGCACGTAATCAACTGCTGCTGCTGTCCTGCGGGGAACGTTGGGGGATCGGATTGCGTGGGTGGACAGGACAGAAAGGGCCGGACTGATGGAGGTTGCGATGCTTATAGATATACACGGGGGCTCTTACAATTTTCTGTATGAATCTAGCGGCCATTGCGTTGCTCGGGATTTGCACTTGCTCTTAGGCTTTTCGTATAGAAAAAAGTCGCACGTCTGTTGGTTTAGTCTGCGCCCGCCGTAGTCGCCACCTTGCGGAAAACTGGCGAATCTGCAATTGGCCGATAGACAGTGGCAGAGCTGTTTCGCGGTTATCGGGCTGCCACCTGGCCAGCATCCAGGCAAGATGCTCGGCTGGGAGGGTGCCAAAAGATCGGTACTCATTTAATTCCTATTTTAATAAATAATAAACACCAGTTGGCGCCATAACAGCTTGCGCACGTTCAAGATTCACGGCTGAACTTAGCCGATGTGGCAAGCCTGCGCTCACAAAACCCAGAGGTGCACTGGCAGCTATCGGTTTCCTGTGAATGGCAACCGATATCCGATATCTCGCTCTTTAGAGGTGGAAAAACATCGATGATGCTGCCCTGGCAAACATCGATTTCGAAAACATCGATGACATCGATGTTGGCATTTTCTCCACTTTAAAAATTTTGAGCGTTCGGGATTTTTCGTTGTAGGCTCTGTAAAATTGCAGATTGCTTGCAATTAATTGGCGAAACAAAGTGTTTTTAATCGCGAATCGCGCGCCTGCAGGCCAAAGTTAGGACGCCACGGCCGACGCTAGGCGCACACGGGAAAATCGGACCAAGTGAGAGACAAAGCTACGCTACGGTTGTTCGCGACGAAGTGCACTGTGCACGGAATCATCGTATGCGAGCGAGTTTTTTTTTCGCGTTTCAGTTTCGGTTTCGGTTACCTGCGCGCAGCAACCCCGTCGCTTCTGCAGAGCCGTGCGTTGCGTCCTGTGCCTTCGATTCGTCGGAATTATCCAACCGTGCGGTTGCTGGTCCAGAGTCCGGCGTCTGGTGCACGCATAACTACGTAAGCGAGGGCGAAAGCGGCGTCCGTCCTTCCGAGTGGCATCCCAAGGCGCGTTTTCGGCTCAGTTGGCCAGAGTGCCAGGTAAGCGTCTCCATCCAACCTCCTCGCTTCCTCTCCGCCCGAGTCGTGAATTGGTCGCATTGCTCGGTCTGCTTGATTCCAGTGCATCCCAATCCAATCTCAGCTGGCTTGGCCATCGAGCACCAACTCACACTCGCCCGAGCCCGCACCAATACGCGCACAGCGTTCACAAACACATACAGTCGCAACGCACGAATGTATCTGTTTGACAGCGCACGGCGACGGTCGTAGCCGACAAAGTGCGACTCGCTGGCCGCACACCCTCGCCAAACGCGCTGCGGGCGAGTTGAAGAGTTTCTATTTGTTGTATTTTTCATCTGAGCCCATGTATGTGCATGTAATCCGTGAAACTGGCTAATACGCGCCGCGTGCTCTTGTCTTTTCAGTGCAGCAGTGCAGCGGTGCTCGATCTTTGGATCTTTTGTTCGTGAGGGCCCCACGCGCCCAAGCTAGCACGCTGGAGAAGCAAAACAAGCGCGCCCAGCTCATCCGGGACAAGATGGTGCTGGCCGAGCGCAATACCACGGATGTGGTACGCAACGGTCGCCGTTCCCGCGGTCCCAGTCCCAACACGCACACCACTGGCAGCGGCGGTGGCGGCGTCCCTAACAGTGGCAGCCTCGCCGGCAGCGGTGGTGGAGCTGGCGGTGGCAATTCGGCGAACGCCTCCTCCAACGACAAAGCAGCCACAGCCGTACCGGGTGCGGGCACGCCGGAGAGCTCCGACGACGACAACTGTAAGTGGGCACCATAACCACCAAGCTTGGCCCATCCCAACTCAAGATTTCCTCCCTTCTCTCTCTCTCTCCAACAACAGCAACAAAGCGGAACGGCAAGACCAAAGCCAAGCAGTCGGAGTACGAAGGTGAGTCCAGCTCTGACCTGCGCTTAGAGAAACCACAAATAAAGACTTCTTAAACGATTCTCTACAGAGAAAATCCGCGTGGGACGTGATTATCAGGCAGTGTGTCCGCCGCTCGTTCCAGAAGTGGAGCGTCGCCCGGAGCTGATGAATGAACGCGCCCTCCTGGTCTGGTCGCCCACCAAGGAGATACCGGACCTCAAGCGTACGAACCTAGAGTCTCAAAGGCGGAATTGTCCAGATACTAATGCCTCTCCTTT
This sequence comes from Drosophila ohnishii, assembly GCA_018905755.1. Taxonomy (NCBI): domain Eukaryota; kingdom Metazoa; phylum Arthropoda; class Insecta; order Diptera; family Drosophilidae; genus Drosophila; species Drosophila ohnishii. The sequence goes on along the minus strand of JAEIII010040841.1, from coordinate 7,633 downwards.
CCTTGCAGTGGAGGAGTATATTTCAGTGGCCAAGGAGAAGTACGGCTATAATGGCGAACAGGCCTTGGGCATGCTCTTCTGGCACAAGCACGATCTTGAGCGAGCCGTGATGGATTTGGCCAACTTCACGCCCTTCCCCGACGAGTGGACCATCGAGGACAAGGTGCTGTTCGAGCAGGCCTTCCAGTTTCACGGGAAGAGTTTCCACCGCATCCGCCAGATGGTGAGTGATCGAAGCCGCGCTTGTCTCTTGTTTTTTCTGGCTAACAATGAGACCTTGTCCTTGTTTACCAACAGCTGCCAGACAAATCCATTGCCAGTTTGGTCAAGTATTACTACTCGTGGAAGAAGACGCGTCATCGCAGCAGCGCAATGGATCGGCAGGAGAAGGCAATTAAGGCGGCGGTCAAGGAGGGCTCCGAGAACGGCAGCGAGGTGGGCAGTAATGAGGAGTCCGATACCGACGACAAGGTAATTATCAGTTAGAACTAGCTAAGCGACCAGCCAACGAGATCGATCCCATCCCTGCTCCCCACATATACATAACGTATATATAAAACACACGCATATCCACACACACACTCACACAAACTCACTCCATTCATTCATACACAAACACCAGACCGAACCAAGCTGAAGATGGCTCCACTCCGCCTCTCCTCATTAGGGCCACTTGTGCCGCCTTGTGCGTGATGAATCCAAATGAATATTAACGTAATTGTTGAGCTCTATTGTTCGTTAGGGCAAGCTAGTCTAGGATACTGATCATTTTTTGTAATATCCTGCCCAGAAGTGTAGCCACAAACGCAACCATATCCGTATCCCAAAGAGCCCTGTATAGCCCCAAAGTAGGAAAGACTTTTCGAGTGTATTCAGGCGCAAGTAATACTTTGAGATTGTCCAAGAGATCGTCATGTCAAACCCAAACCCAAGAGCTTAAGGGGGTTCCCATGTCACGGTTTAAAAAAAAAATCTAAAATGGTATTTTTTTTTTTACAAAAATTGCTTTTTTAACTTATGTTCTATAAGTGTTTAAACGAATTTTTTGATATATGATGGATGTTACATCACTGAGAAGAAATGCTCTTCAGAGCAGCTTACTCCTCCAATCATTATTTCTTTTGCGATTTCAATGGGTCAACGCGATATTTCAAAAACGATATAACCGATTATCCAGAATTTTGAGGGATTGTTCAGCAATAATTCCAAAACTTCCAAATTTCTTTTCAATATTTTCAATGTATTCCCCAACATGCGATGTCGGCATTCATCCCGACCATAAATTGCATTTAAATTTTTGAAATCGGTCTTCACAGTTCAGTGTAGTCCTTCGGCACCCTGTTTCTCAAAAATAGTACAATATTTCAACATACAACATTTTTGAAAAATGCTTCATAATTTACTTAATAACTAGTAAACAATTCAAATGACTTAGCCATAAGCGCTCTTCATAAAAATTGTTCAAATAAAGGTAAAAAAAACGGCCGTCACATGGGTCAACCCCCTTAACAAATTAGCAAGAGACTTGTCAAACGTTTATATAGTCTTGGACAGTAGTTCCTCCCGAATCCTGGAGGGATCCTCGTCGTGCTCTCCAGCCAGCAAATTTCACACACAGTCTCTGGTTCGTTATTCTTTCAGATAATCGCCGTGCCTGCATACATCTCATAAAGTTTCAATCGAAAACCAATGCCAAAAAAAGAAACAAGAACTTGAACTAAACACAAAAAAGCACTGACATTACACAAACACATACACATTCACATACACAACACAACACACACACACACAGAGAGAGAGAGAGAGAGAGATTGCACAACAGAGATTAATGTATTCTGCAAAAACTTGGTTGACTTCGTTGATTCGATGGATTTGTTGCCTGAGAAGAAGCTCAACACTAGACTAAGGCAAAGCAACGACAAAACCGTTTAGTTCTTTGTTTATATACATAATTTTACAACTATATAAATAGTATATACGATTTTAAAACCCCCGCAAATTTTTTTTACGTAATATATATGTAGATTGGTAACTTATTTAATTTATACAACAACAAAGAGAGATTGATTTAAGTATTAAAGCGAACAAGGCTTACACCTAAACCTAAACTATGTAGAATTATACATATTTGATATATTTGTATGAGCAAAGAGAGTGAAGCGCACCACATGCGGTAGACGATAGACGATAGATGATAATAATGATGGATCCACCACAAACTAATGCTAATCCTAATAAATTCATATCTTGTTTGCGAAAAGATTAAACGAAAAACCAACAATTTGTATGTGTTTCTTATTCATAGAGATTCGTATTCGTATTTGTTATGCTTTATTTTTTTTTTTCTCGAGATATTTTTCCCAACACAAAAACACTTACACCGATCACTGTATATAAGCATCTCATAGCCATTGCCTCTTGCCTCCATCTAACCCATCCAAGCACACATTTCATCCAGTTCCCCCGCTCCCTTTCCTTTCCTTTCTCCGCTTAATGCTGCACCTCTTTGACTTGAAATGATCCCAGATCCCTGATCTCTGGATTCCTTGAATGTTTAATATCCTATTTTAAGTACAAAAAAAAAAAGAGAAACAAACCCAACCACTCGTCCTTCCATACTAACTCTGGCAATCCCCATTTTCCCGAGAGACACAGAGAGAGAGAGAGAGAGAGATAGTCTGAGATAAAGGGGAGAATGTGTGCTCCTCCAGATGGCATTTCGGGTTGGCTCGGGTTCGGGATCTGGATTGGTTGGGCTTCGGCTTTAAGAAGGGAGTGTGTTCGGGCGGTGAGAGAGAGAAATAGAGAGAGAGAGAGAGAGCGGAGAGAGCGTGGCAGGATAACGTGCAAAATAAATATAAAAACAAAAGCCAATACAACCTTCTACTTGTTAAGTGTTACCAACTGAACTAAAGCAACCAACAAATACGTTTTTTTCTCTTCTCTTTGCATTTTACTGTCCAAAATCCAACACTAAAAATACACAAAAAAAAAAAAAACCGTTTCAAATCAAAAAACGAAACTTGATCAAAAACCGAACCAAATGCCAAACCAAAACCGAAACCGAAACCAATTAAATATATATATATATAAAACACAAACCACGCGCCAATCTAAACCCAAATTCGATTTGAAATCCGAATCCGATCGCGGCTGCTCCTTCGAAACCTTCTTTGTCTGGCAGAAGGGACAAAGCAGCAATGGCGACATCACTTCCGCCAGTGGAAGCATTACCACAACACCAACAACAACCAGCAACAATAACAACAACAATAGCAACAACACTAGCAACATTGCCAACAACAATAATAATAATAATAATAATAACAACAATAATACAAACTCCAACGTCAGCAGTAGTGGAGAGAACAACAACAACAACAACAATCATGGAGGAGCCGGTAGCAACAGCAGCAGCAACAACACCAGCTCCAATGACCTGGACACGGATCAGCAGCTGGGCATCATCTATGCCCAGGGCGACGAGGTTCTTGGCTTTGGAACAGCATTCACTGAAGGGCCAACCACCAATGGCGCCAACAACAACAGCAACAACGATGGGAGCGCTGGGAACAGCAACGATCGCGTTGTAGTTGGCGGTTTTTGCAAGACATGTCATGTGGTATGCCACGTTCTGTTCGATTCCCCGCTGGGGCGCATGTGCAAAAGTTGTCACACGCACTGGAGGTAGATATTACCATAGACATAGTCCCAAAAAGCTGAAAGTTGTTGTTCCATCAAGCTAATGCCAAGTTTTTTTAATCTCTTCCCCTTCTCTCTCTCTATATCTCTCTCTCTCTCTCTCTGTACTCCTACCGCTCCCGATTCCCATACCCTTTTGATTTTTGCTCCCAACTAACACCTACACACACATCGGCCGCCTGTGACTTAGGCGCACGGGCAACCGGCGTCCCATATCCGGGCCGGAGAGCAATGCCCCCCGACGATCCACTCACAACAGCGCCGCCGCTGCTGATCGCTCCAAGCGCAAGCCGCCCAAGGGCATGTACATCAACCACGACGATCTCACTGCCCTGGCCAGCTGCGAGAATCCCATCCAATATTTGTCGGAAGGGGATCGGAAGATCACCTCCCTCATGGCCGAAGTAAGAGACACAAAGCGGGGGCTTAGGTCTAGTTTTTATTGAGTTTTTTTTTTGGGTGGCTTATATAACGTTTAAGGGGGAGGTTGCGAGGCAGCTTAAGTTCAAAATTCACACATTTAAACACACACACACAACAAACACACTTTTATCTTGGGCGAGCCAACAACTTTCAATTGAACTCTCCCCCTGCTCCTATCCTGGTCCATTCCAGATACAAAAGAACAGGCAGATGATGGAGCAACTGGACAAGGAGTGCGATGCCATCAATGTCGAGGAGGTAGCCACCAAGTCGTCGGTGGCCAGCGCAGAGACGGCAGCCGTCCAGCCACGCATCTCAGCTCGCTGGCTGCCGGACGAGATACAAGTGGCTCTCCTGGCGATTCGCGAATACGGCAAGAATTATCCGGTAAGTAGTTCTGCTACCGCCTACTCCATCTCCTTACTGATGTTCTCGGGGGATTGTCACAGATGATTGCCAAGCTGGTGACCACCAAGACGGAGGCGCATGTGCGTACCTTTTTCGTGAACAATCGGCGTCGTTACAATCTCGACCAGATCGTCAAGGAGTACGAGGCTGGCAAATCCGAAGAGTCCGGTGCGGAGGAGCAGACCGAAGCGGCTGTCGTCGAAGGAGCAGCAGCAGCAGCAGCAGCAACAGCTGGAGCAGCAACCGCTAACGCTGCTGTTGATTCACCGGCGGTCGTAGCCGCCACCGCCGCCGCCAGAAAGCCGTCCACCGAAGCCAGCAACAACGGGGTTGACCCAAGCCCAGAGTCGCAGGCCAAGAAGGAGGAACTCAAGAAGCCTGAGCCGGCAAAGAGCGCTGGCACCGAGGCTTCTTCGGTGACTGTGGCCACTGCCGCCAGCACTCCAGCTTCGTCGTCGTCGTCGTCGTCGGGTACGGCCTCGGTCTCGGCTCCGGCTTCAGCTACGGCTTCGACAGCCACGGTTAGTTCCAGCGCAGCTACTGGTTCGGTGGCTGCCGCCACCGGCAGCAAGGCCAGCACTGCCACAATCACCATCACCGACGAGTCCGACACAGCCACTAACTCTAGCAGCGATGTGGTCACCGCTGGGGCCACCGCCATCGCTGCCAATTCGTCACTGTCCAGCGCTAGCGCTGCGCCCGCTCCAAAAGAAGAGATAAACGCCACGAGCACGGCAACAGCAGCAGCCACAGGAGGAGCTGGTGCTAGTCCAGCAGCTGCGAATTCCAGTATCAAGCGTGACAGTTCCGCGATGGTAAGTGTTTTGCAAGTAGCCTTCCACAAGCCACACGCTGAGGGATCTTCTTTTTCCTTCTCCTGCAGAGCATTGCCGCCGATCAGCAGCCGCCAGCCAAGAAGATTGCGCTCACCGGCAGCGCCGTGGAGCTGCTGGGCAAGTAAGGAGGCGGGCGATGTGTTAACCCATGTAGCTTACGGTTGGACAAGGAACAGGAGCCAAGGATTGAAGTGGATTGGTTGCTGGGCGAATTCGCCACATTAATTCTATATACATTTTTTTTTCTACCCTAAATGAATGGACTAAGTTAACACGTTTCGTTGTCTTCAATATGTGGGACGCATTTACTATATAAAAAGCATCACCGCTTGATCTAGGCTAAGAGGAGTTACTGTATGTTTTAATTTTGTAATAACACAACACTAAAACGATCTGACTTTGAGGTACACACGTGTAATCCTTGGAGCAGGAAGAGAAGAAAAAAAAAAGCATAAACTGAAAAAGAAATAAAAATAGAAAAAACAGAAGCCGAGGGAAAGCTTAACCTTTCACAAAATGTTGTATAGGTCAGTTATGGGTTTAAATGGGTTTAAACGGGTAAAAAGAGATACCTTCCTATGCCACACACACACAACACACACACACACAAACACGAGAAAACCAATGAGTAGTGCACGCGAAAACGTAGACAAAACTTACTGCAGTTAAGGAAAATATTATTCTTATCCATACACGTGTAAATTATTAACTGAACTGTCGCCCTACTTTTTTTTTGTCCTTATGAACTGTAATTTAGTATATAGAGGGGGATAGGCAGGCTTGCAAATGTACGAGGAACACATCCGGACTCGGCCTCAGCAGCGAGTTTCTGCTAGGTTAATTACCACACACACACACACACCACACACACACACACACACCACACACACACCCTTGGCAAGAAATGTATACAAGCAGCGCTATCCGTTTAAGAAAATTAAATAAATAAATATGTAATATTATATTTTGTCTTGTCACTGGTCAAGGAGGCTTAACAAATTTTGAGGTATGTATATTAAGGGCACACAGGTCCCAACTAGATCCCGCCAAGTGAAAAGATTTAAACAATTAACTATCCCAGCTAGGGTCTAAATATATAGAGGTCACTCTGGCTTATCCCGTTCGGAATTTACCAAGAGCTCCTTTTTAATGCAAATAAAACACGGCTATCACAACGTGGCAGTGGCCAGTGCGACGGAAGAAGTACTATTCGTGGGACCAGATCAGTGTCAATATCAGTATCATAACGGGGATCAGCAAAGTAGGAAAGCGATAGGTAACAACAAACGATTTGGTAACACCTCCTGTGGGATATTCAGTTGCAGTACACGCAGCAGCGGCGACAATGTTGACGTTGACGTTGACGTTGACGTTGACGTTGAAGTTGACGCTCACGTTCACGCTCACGCTCCTGTTGACGGCGACGCTGGTGGGGCGGAGCCAGGTAGCTGACGAGGAACGGGATACGGGCCACCAGGTTGGCCAGCCGGTTAACCCAACCGGGTATGGGGCGTCCGCAGAGTATTTCGGCCATCTTGGCGGAGAAGTGATTACAATTATACGACACGAGATGATATGCTCGTCCGGAGAACTGCCGCCTGCCCAGCCTCTCAACGATGTGCCGCACCGCGTCACTGCTGAGACCCGTGTAGCCCAGCAGGATTTTCTCACGGAAACGGAACTGCCCTCCCATCTCGTCCTTGCTGTTGCAAGGCTGCATTTCGAAGATGCCGGACATGCCGGGTATGTTGTGTCCGCCAAAGCCGTACTCAGTTCCATACACCTCGATGCCGGAGTGGAAGACGCCCAGGCCAACGGTGATGGTATAGTCGTTTAGGTTGCACAGATCGTACACATTGAGCAGCACCGGCTCCCTGTAGCGTCGATCGAAGACGGTCATCTCGGAACCGCTCAGACTGAACATCTTGTTGTTGTTGTTGTAGCACGCAGACAGCGAGAGGGACAGGATCAAATCGAATTGTAGTTTGTTTGTTGTAGTTTGTTCACTTTTGAAACTTTGAATTTAACCAGTTGGTGGCACGAATAGCAATAATGGAATAACAATCTGGGTTGGTGAGCTGATCTGAAGTGAGGCAGCTCCTCCCCTGCCAACTGAGATCCATAACAAGCCACAACTTCAGTCATAAGCCCCATGGAAAACGGTTCCAAAATCAACTTGAATTTGACATTATTAAACAAAGGGGTATAAAAACTAATATAAAAACGCTTTCCGAATGAAATTTAATGCATTTTTGGCTTTGTTA
>JAEIII010040838.1:0-26848 GCA_018905755.1 Drosophila ohnishii | reverse complement strand
TAAATATTTGCTATAAAAATGTTGCAGTTAAGTATCCCCTTGAGGGGTTTTTTGATAACGACCTCAGGGCGCCAAATACCCCAATTAATAAAAGAATTTATTTTCTATAACAACTTAACAGAAACAAAAAAATCATTTAAATAAAATTCCCGAAAGACTGTTGATAGCAAATCGTTGTATTTTGCGTGGGTATATTTAAGAAAGTTGCTCTCCAGAAACCTATATAAACACGATCTCCGAGCTATTAGAAAATCAGTCGAGTGTTTTGGTTCGTTAATTATGTTCAAAGGCAAAATGGGATTTTACAATATTATTTTCGGAGCATTTCTTGAGCTTATTATTCTACAAACAGCAAAATCGGATATTCCCGGATGCCACTTCTTAGAAACTGTTAATATAACGTCTAGTCAGAGACTACAAAACGGCTCATGTACGTACCAAGACATTGTGGTTCCTGAAACCTTGACTGGTCAATATGATTATATAACAACGGTGATGGAATATACTGAACCTATGGAGGGCCACCTGCGAGGATGTGTCTGCCAACTAAAGCCATGCATATGGGTATGCTGCCGCTTTAAAGATTGGGATGAATCCAATGGAAAATGCTCCGATGGCCTGATGGAGGAGCTGAGTGAGATTAATCCCTCCCTTAAAGTGACACTCATCAACGGATCCGTGGTGAAAAGAAACTTGTTAAAGGATTTTATCGTGTTGAGAGATCGAATGCGGTTTAGTGATTTTTGGGAAAGAGATGAGTATTCGTTGTTTGAGGTACGTCCTTTTTGTTCTATGTTTCCATAACTAACTTAATATCCTTAGAACGGAAGTGTATTCTTCAAAATGTACAAGACGATAGACTTTAGGGGTTATGACTGTCTCCATCCGAATCAGTTCACTTCAGGCAGCACAGATACTTTTGTGGCAGCTTTCCATAGAAATTATGAGAAGACAGAGCTACTGCTACCAAGCGAAATAAAACGTAAGAATATGGTTAGTTGAAGTACTTCTGATCCCCATATAATTTATTTATTATTATTTTTATATCTGCAGTAATGTGGCTGTCAATCGTTTTCTTGGTTCTCACAATCGCAGTGTATCTCTACGTAAGGAAGCTCCGGAATCTGCACGGAAAGTGCTTTATCTGTTATATGATGACTACGTTGATGTATTTTATCCTTCAATTGCTGATATTCGATCAAGTGTTTTTGCAGTTGTGCGCTCTACAAGGTATGTGTGTGAGGAATAATTTAAGCTATAAGTTTATTAAAATAGGAAAAAACAAAATATATACTTAAAACTACTGTTTGCGATTGCAGGTTATTTAATGTACTTTTTCCTTATCGCCAAATTCAGTTGGCTCTTGGCTTTGAGTCATCAATTGTGGCGAGGCATTACTTCAGTGAATCGAGCTGTATGTGAATACAGTTTCGGGGCCTACAGCATCATCGCCTGGGGAACGGCAGCTATCCTGACAGGGGTACTCTTTATGCTTAATCACATTTGGGATGGAGATCCGAATGCCGTGGAAAGGGTGCCCGGTATGGGCTGGCAACAATGCTATTTAAAGGGTATGCTTTTGGTTGAACTATAATTTCATTGACAGGTAATCCATGAAATTGTTGTTGCTTATTTTCAGCGGGGTGGTATATTTCAGTCTACATAAATGTTCCGTTGTTCATACTTATATCATTGAATACAACACTCTTTATATTAACAACAATCAGCATTATAAGAATAAAACTCTCACTGAGGCACTTTTCCGACCTGGACGAGAGGGCAAAGCACCTGAACACGAGAATGCAAACGTAAGATAAACTAACTAACATTAACCACTTGAGATTTGAGTTTTTCACAATCCAATCACAGACACAAAGTGTTTTTACGACTGGTTGCCTTGATGGATTTACAGTGGAGCTTGCGCTTACTATATTTAATTGATTATTGGGACCTTCTTCTGGAGATATGTAAATACTGTGATTCCTGCATCGGCATTCTTATTTTCGTTCTGTTTGTCCTGAAGCGCAGCACTCTTAAGCTTCTATGGGAAAGGTGAGGTATTTACGATTATTTCAGATCTTTCAATAACTCTATTTGTTTGTACAACAGTATTTGAAATAGGAGTGCCTGATAACGGGCCGTATAAAGGATGTTGAATTCCGCTGAGATTTCAAATCTTCAGTCATTCTTAGAAGTCCATTTCTGGATTAGTTAAAGTTGATTTAATAACGAACCAATAACTTCCCCGGAATGCCTTACATTATGACAAATAAATGTTGAAAAAAAGCGAACTATTTTAATTTTTTATTACATTTAGCTCTCCATTTACTATCCACAGTTTCACATTTTTCTTCACATTTACCCATTAAATTAACCAAATTAAAAAATATATATAAACTTAAATGACTCTGCTTTACTTTGGTTTTATTAACAAAACATCCCCAAGTTATCAGTGCAAACTCAAGAGGCTGTGGTCAAAGTATTTCAAAGTTTAAGGATAAATTCGATTCTGAGAACAGTTAAAGTGAGCAAAACTTGGCCTGCACTTTCTACTGACCATAAACTGGTCAAAGGCTGGCCAGCCTGTGGAAAGAGTCCTGCGAAAGGCGAATCAAACTGAGGAATGTCAGGCACAAGCACACACACACAGCCATCGGCGGCGGGTAATTGGGATGGCAAAGTGGCTGCCAGACTGCGAGACTGCGAGACTTGGGGACTGGCAAAAAAGGAGCAGCAAATTGTGTCATTTTCCGTTTATCTGTATCTGCAAGTTTGTGCCGCTCAAACTGCCATTGAATAAAACGGGGATTCGGGCCCGAAGGATGCCGAGTGTGGAGAGGAGATGCCAGTGAAACGGAAGCCGCGATTAAATACAAATAAGGCATTAAGTGCAAAGGCGCTGAGGCGCATAATACAAATTGCGTCGATTGGGGGGAGGGCAGCCCCCGCTGATTGGGCGGCGGGGAGAGGAGTGCTGAGTGCCCTGAAGTCTGCCGGGGAAGTTTGTCTGGGTCCTTGAGTCCTTGCCGGCAGTTACAGTCGAAGCGGGGCAAAAACAGCGGAACGAAACTATGTTGTGTCTGTCAACGACAGACTTGTGACATCTTTAAGATTTCATTTCCATTAAAGTTTGATTTTGAAGAGGATAACCATAGAGATTGTTTAGGTATAAAATAGATATTTTGAATATTTCTCAATAATAACAAAATTTCATGTACCAAAGTTTACAATATTAATGATATAATATAGAGTTTGATATTTTGGTAAAACCTTTCATGTCGATAAATATCCCTACTCTAAAATATAAGGGAAAAAAAATAATTTTATTAATATCCTTCTTAAGCCAAGCTTCAATCACAAACTCCAAGCAATATATAGAGCTAAGATCTTTAAGATTCTTCCCTCTTTAAGGCCTCCACTCCTTGGGTCAGGGAATATAGCAGTCAGCTAGCTCGTTGACATTTTTTATTCATTTCTGCTGCCGCCTTCGCTTTGCCTGCCAATTTATGCTCGGCAATTGCTCAGCCCATAACGAGGAGGAGCGCCCTTCATTCGCATATCCCATCGGCCGCTGGCAGGACCCTGGCCAGGATGTGGCAGGAGGCGGACAAAGACCATTACACTGCGGCTGGACGCGCTCGGTGGGGCAAGGACCTACTTCTAGGACAAAAACCGGGGGGGACTGGCAATTGAAAGTGGTCTGGAAAGCTGGGCTTTAAAAATTTATGAATGTGTCGGATGCGTGCGCCTGGGATCCTGTCAGCAGGAGGGGGGAGCATCATCCAAGGACGAGTCAATGGATGCAAGTATGCCAATTTATATTTAGCCCTGGCTTCTCATCCACAGACAAGCGCTCTTCTCTGGTTTACTATGATGTTCTGTTTATATATATTCATTCTATTATATATTATATTTTTTTTTTTTGCTCGCCCAGCTGCACAATTTTGCGGTTCATTTAATATTTTTTCGTGTTGTTTACCTGGCCGGGCCGGCCCGCTGGCTCGTCCAGTGGCATTGGCATTAGCATTGGCATTAGTATTAGTATTGGTATTAGTCTCGGCATTAGCTCTGCCATTAGCCTCCTCGCCGCGGGCTCTTTGAAGCTAACGAGCTGCCATGGCAATTACAGGCGGGGGGGCTAACAGACGCTGGGTCCTCCGAGTCCTGCCCTCCAGCCAGGTCTCCTCCAGTTGCCCGTTTTTTTCCCATTTATATTTTATTTGCAAGAATTGTTAGCTGGCGAAACAGAAAAAAGTAGCACCAAGTCATCACAATATGAATAAGTCAACGTTCGGTTCGGGCGCTGGCTTCAATTTGGTTCACGAGAAAAATGGCAGTGAGGAAAAATTCTTGCTTAAATCGGGTATATGTTCCTTAAACAGGTTGGGATTTAATATATAAGCTATATTTTTGTATATTTTTTATTTTATTTGTATGGAATATGTTATACTATTTGTCCCTTACATAAATATTTTGAGTATTTAATTTCTGTAATTATTCTCATAAATAAATATGTAGTTTTTCCTCTTAGTGCACATTTGTGAGAGTGTGAGTATGTAGTGGTAGGTGTCAAGCACCTGAATTGAACTGAGCGCGGCTCAACTGAACTCAACTCAACTCAAACCGAATCGAATCGAATCGAATGGAATAAAATCGAAACCGAATTGAACAGGAATAACGCGGCATAGCCCTCCTGTCAATAATGTGTATGCATTCGTGGTGTGTGCTTGTGTGTGAAACCAACAGGGCGTGCAGTTCCAATTAAATCCAAGCATTCAATTACTGAAAAGGCGACAAATGCACACAGCGCCTGGCACCTCCGCATAAAGCATTTCTTTTTATATGTTTTTCCCTTTTTTTGCAGTTCGAGATGAGAGCATCGAATTCACACACAAAACTTTTTCTATCACCAAGGGGAAAAGCCAAACAAAAATGTGGAAAATTGGCGTAACACAGGCAGGTTTTTAGTTCGGATTTTAAGGTTTGCCTTATTATTATATTATTATTTAGCAGTAAAAGCAGGTGGATGCACTAATAATGAATCAATCTTACAAATTAGGGTAACCTTTCTCATTATTAAAGAATATAAAAATCAGGCAAACTCAATGGTAAACAACTGACACACCTGCCCAGGACTAGTTTCTTGTGCAAAAAACATTCAATTTCTCGTTTTGAATTGATTAAAACTGACAGCCGCGAGTTCGGGGAGAATCGGAACAAAATCGAATCCACAGGCTGGGAAACAATGCTTAGGCAAAAATATATATCCTGCCGGGGATTCCTTTTTTATGCCCCTGTTGTTGTTCGGATGCCAAACTATACAAGTTCCATATGCGGATGTTTTTTCCACTTTCACAGCAGAAGCGGAAAACTTGCGATGAGTTGAGTGGCAGCGGAAAAACAATTTTACATGTTGCATGGAAACGGGGACATGTGGGTCGAATGGGGAGAAAGAGTCCTGTCTAACTGATTTCCTGTCCGTTCTCTTTCCTGAATATTAAATATTTGAAACTCTTTTAAAGGGTTTTTTGCAGGAACTAAATTAAAAGCAATTCTTGAAACTTTAAAGTTAAATGCTTTTTGTGGAGAATTGATTGATCCATTCAGTTTAGCCAAATTAACTTAAAAACGGAAAACATATTCTTAACATTTATATATATAATAATTTGATTTTGATTAAATTTCTGCAATATCATTTTATATTGCACACAAAATACCCTTCAAGCGTATTAAAATAACAAAAAGATTTCATACATAATATGTATTACATATTAGTGCAAAAACTTCAAATTTGGGCAGTAAAATAAACATGTGGCAGACCCATTGCTTAAGTATCACCTTTAGGGGTTTCTAATAACGACCTCAGGGCACCAAATACCTCCAAGGAATAATATAATTTCTCGATAAGAATCTCTAAATATAATTAATAAGAACAGGAAAGTCATTTAAATTAAATTCTCGAAGGACAGTTAATAGCAAATCATTTTATTTTGCGTATGTATATTCAAGAAAGCTGCTCTCCAGAAAGCTATATAAACGCGGTCTCCGAGCTATTTGGGTTTTAGTCGAGTGTTTTGGTTCGTTAATTATGTTCAAAGGCAAAATGGGACTTTACACTATTATTTTCGGAGCATTTCTTGAGCTTATTTTCCTACAAACAACAAAAGCGGATATTCCCGGATGCCACTTCTTAGAAACTGTGAAAATTACGTCTAGTCAGAGGCTAGAAAACGGGTCATATTGGTACCAAGACATCGAGATTCCTGAAAACTTGACTGGCCAATATGATTACATAACAACGGAGAATGGATTCAAGCTAATGGTAAAAAGTCACCTACGAGGATGTGTCTGCCAACTAAAGCCTTGCATATGGATATGCTGTCGCTTTAAAGATTGGGATGCATCCAATGGAAAATGCACCGATGGCCTGATGGAGGAGCTGAGTGAGATTAATCCCTTCCTTGGAGTGACACTTAACTACAGATCCGTGGTGAAAAGGAACTTGCTAAAGGATTTTATTGTGTTGAGAGATCGAATGCGGTGGCTTGATAATTGGATTGAAGATGAGTATACGTTGTTCGGGGTAAGTCCATATTTCTGCTCTATGTTGCTTTAACTAAAGTGATATCCTTAGAACGGAAGAGTATCGTTCAACGGGAAAGAGACAATAAACTTCAGGGGATATGACTGTCTCCATCCAAATCAGTTTACTTCAGGCAATATAGAGTCCTTTGTGGCTGCCTTTCATATTAACTATTTTTATTATGAGACGCAAGAAGTATGGCTACCAGGAACAGAAATGCGTAAGAACAGTAAGTAGATAAGTATAACCAGTACTCACTTACTTCTCTTCTTATATATTTTATTTTCAACCACCAGTGTTGTGGATTTCAGAAGTTTTCTTGGCTCTCACAATCGCAGTGTATCTCTACGTAAGGAAACTTCGGAATCTGCACGGAAAGTGTTTCATCTGTTACATGATGACTTCGTTTATGTATTTTTTCCATTACTTACTGGAAATCGATCAAATGCCTCTGCAGTTGTGCGCTCTAAATGGTATGTATAACCTTAATAAATTGAGTGTACAAAGTCGCAAGCTATAAAGATATTAAAACAAATAAGAACGTTTGGTGATTTACATTTTTTGTTTCGTTTCTATTGCAGGATATTACGAACAATTTTTGTTTTTCGCCAAATTAAGTTGGCTCTTGGCAATGAGCCATCAGTTGTGGAAAGGCTTTACTTCGGTCAATCGAGCTGAATCTGAATATAGCTTCAAAGCTTACAGCACCTTTGCCTGGACAACGCCAACTACCCTGACGGGGATACTCTTTCTGATTGATCACATTTGGGATGGAGATCCCAACAAGGTGGCTTGGGTGTCTGGTATTGGTTGGGAAGCCTGTGCTGTAAAGTGTACGTTTTTGTTAGTGCTATAATTTCATCCAGAAGGAATTAAGAAAACTATTGTTACTTTTTTCAGCGATTGAGTCTAATTGTATTATTTTGCTGATGGTTATACTAGTAGCATTAAACACAACCCTCTTTTTACTGACCACCATCAGCATTATAAGTGTAAAACTCTCACTGAGGCACTCATCCCACCAAGACGAGAGGGCAAGGAACCTGAAGTCGAGAATGCAAATGTAAGATAACCTTAATTAAATATTAAGATATTATGGTCAAGATATTTGAGTTTTCCACAATCCGATCACAGGTATAAAGTATTTTTACGGCTGATTTTCTTGATGGATATACAGTGGAGCTTGCGCTTAATATATTTAATAAATTATTCGGAGTTTCTTCTGACGATTTGCCGATACTGTGATTTTTGCATTGGCATCATTATTTTCATTATGTTTGTCCTAAAGCCAAGCACTCTTAAGCTTCTTATGGAAAGTATAAAGAAATGACAATAAAATCTTACTGTGTTATAAAATTAAATTATTAATAAACTTATTTTTTCGAACTTATTAATCATTGAACAGTATACTTATTAGCCAGCAGGATGCGACGCCACAGGATGCGTCCTATGTCATTTATTTTTATCAGATATACGCAGTAGATTAATGTTAATGTACATTAGTAATATCGATGGAGTATCGGCTGTTTTTGGCCAAGAAATCAGCAACCCCGTTGCCTTGCAGGCATCCATTTTTGCAGGCACAACCGAACAAGTTGCAAGGACCCTTTCCGCAGTATGTACCCACCAGGGCCTCGCCATTGGCGCAAATTGTGATCCTGCAGGAGTCCAAATATCTTTTACCGCCAACATCACCGCAGTTTCCATTGGATATTTTGTACTCGACCGTCTTCAAGTCTTGGCAGCACTCGGAGTTGGCACCTCCTACTAGGGCCAGCACACAGGCGGCAATTACCAGAGGAGCGATTACTACTGATTGCATGTTGAGGAAGGTCTGAAGTCAGCAAAAACACTGATAAAATCAATACGAAAAATTCCCTTTATATGGGAATTTTCAAGAAGAGATAAGCAGAAATTGATACCCTTATCGGAAATATTCTTAGAAATCTTTGCTGCTATCTGGGTTGGCAGGAAGTCAAACATTTCATTTGGATAAATATAATATTTGCAATGCATTTTTATTTCAGCAAAAAGAATGTTAAGGAAAAAATAATAAGATTGCTTTAGCAAATACCAGATTAAATAAAGTAGGTACTTGACTCTTGATATCATAAAAAGATAATATCTTTATATCACTTTAAGCTACTATCTACCACGAGTGTAAAGATCAACAGAGTTTTAACGAGAATTCCTGCATTACAAATTACTTAAGATCTGTAGCCAACAGGATGCGACGCCACAGGATGCGTCCTTAACCTTGTAGGTAGGTACAATAGTACATATGCATATGTAGAGACTATTTTTCAATAGATTTTACTTTAATTTGTTAATTTCAAATGTATAGTTTATTTAAAGTGCATAGCCGGTCCAGTGTGCGTCCAAGACCTCGATATTGTATCGCTGGTTTCGGGCCAAAAAATCGGAAACCCAATTGCCCTGCAGACAACCGTTTCGACAGGCACAACCGAACAAGTTGCAAGGACCCTTTCCGCAATATCTACCCACCAGGGCGGCACCATCGTTACAGATGGTTACCTTGCAGGCGTTACCAGCTCGCCTTCCTCCAACGGCACCGCATCCGCCACTCGAGATTTTATACTCAAGATTCACCTTGGTGGTGCAGCAGTCGGAATAGACACCTCCGATTAGGGCCAGCAGACAGGCCCCAAGAATTAGAAGAGCGATTCGCATGGTGAAATTTCTGTAGACGACTGACTTGGTCCACGTGAAGCTCCGCCTTTTAAGCCAATTATTTGTAAGACGCCACAAGAGATAAGCGGATATACAGAAAGGCAAATTTATCTTGGAGAATCCCATATCAGTTGAGCAAATTAATTGTGCTGAAGGGTATTTTATCCGTGGTGATTCATATAAATAGTCTTAGGCAGCGTGCGCTTTTATAAAATAAATATAGAAATACTGTGCAACTCGATAGTTGCATTCTTCAAGGTGGGTTTCCAATATGTCATTTATTTTTATCAGATATACGCAGTAGATTAATGTTAATGTACATTAATAATATCGATAGAGTATCGGCGGTTTTTGGCCAAGAAATCCGCAACCCAGTTGCCTTGCAGGCATCCATTTTTGCAGGCACAGCCGAACAAGTTGCAAGGACCCTTTCCGCAGTATGTACCCACCACGGCCTCGCCGTTGCCGCAAATGATGATCTTGCAGGAGTCACCAGATTTCTCACCGCCAACATCACCGCAGTCTCCACCGGATATTTTATAGTCGACCGTCTTCTTGGCTTGGCAGCACTTGGAGTTGGCCCCTCCTACTAGGGCCAGCACACAGGCGGCAATTACCAGAGGAGCGATTACTACTGATTGCATGTTGAGGAAGGTCTGAAGTTAGCAAAAACACTGATGGAATCAATAGGAAAAATTCCCTTTTTATGGGAATTTTCAATAAGAGATAAGCAGAAATTGATCAACTGATCGGAAATATTCTTAGAAATTGTTGCTGCTATCTGGTTTAGCCAGAAGTCAAACATTTCACATGGATAAATATTTGCAATGCATTTTTATTTCAGCAAATAGAATGTTAAGGAAAAAACAATAAGATTGCTTTAGCAAATACTAGATGATGAGATTAAATAAAGTACCTACTAACTCTTGATATTATAAAAAGATAATATCTTTATATCACTTCAAGATACTATCACCACGAGTGTAAAGATCAACAGGATTTTAACGAGAATTCCTACAAAATTAATTTATAAATTTAAAAGTAAAAGGAGTTCCTTATATATTAAATTAACCAATAAAGTATAATCTCATATTTTTCAGAGGATCGAATAATCACAACAAGCGAGTGACAACAATCACAAGACAAGATTATGGGACTCTATAATATAGAGTTTATATAATACAACAAAGCATCTACATGTGTGGTGTCTATAAAGATGTCTGATAACGACATACACATATGTACACCCAGAAAAAAACCTGGTCTTAAAGTGAAATTATTATAAAGTTTAAGAAAAAATTACTAAAAAGCGATAATGGCCCCAAAAGTAGTAGTGCTAAGAGCAGGAATTGTAATAATTCATAATTTGTGATTTTAAAAATTGAAATTTTATTTTATCTATATCAATATTTCGAGCTTACAATTATTTCATTTACTTAAAGTATTTTTAAAGTTCTTCAAACTTTAGGAATAACCTGTTTCTTTTTAAATTTTAAGACGAACCCAATTTCTTTGTGTGTATAATGACTCAAGACGCGTTGATAACACATTCTTTCAACATGTATTTCATTTTTATTTACTTTTTGTTTATTTCTAAAAAAAAAATGCAATTTCTTAGGTAAAATCCATTATTTTTTCCACTTTTCCAGGGCTATTTAGGTTCGTAGTGCCAGATCGTTTCCAATACCTTAATGGAATACTCGTTGTTCTTGGAAATAAAGTCCTTGGCCCAACGACCTTGAAGGCAGCCTTCGGCGCAATGACAACCCGCTGAATTGCAGGTGCCGTTTCCGCAATGGCTGCCCATCATCACCTCTCCGTTGGCACAAATGGTGATGTTACAGTTTCCCGGTTTATCGCCTGGTCTGCCCCCAACAGCTCCGCAGCCATAATACGTGATTTGGTAGTTTAGAGTCGCCTTGGTGTTGCAGCACTCGGAACTAACGACTCCGATTAGGGTTAGCCAAGTGGCCACGGCGATTAATAGTGAAGCGATTATCAAGTGTCGCATCTTGCGATGTTTTAGGAAAAACTGTTCCATTTTCGATGAATCCCGGTATTTATAGGAGGCCGGCCTAACGAAGGGGAATCCCCTGCGAGTCTGAGGTTATCAAATGTGGCCTATGAAATGAGCATGATTTATTTTTGCTTGCCTTATCGCTGTACACAATTCTATATATTCAACGGATCTCGCATTGAGATCGCCAGAGAATATTACTTTTATTATTAAATTGTATTTTTCAATTCAAGGCTTACAAAAACCGAACAACCGTCTAAGCTTCTTTCCATTAAATTATTATGTTTTAGGCAGTCATGTCCTTAAATTACAGCCTTTTTCTTGACCATTGATCCCTGGGTACCATAAAAAAGAAAGCATAAACAAATGCAGGCGGACATTAAACTCAGGCACTCGCTCGCTCATGTGCTGGGCATAGCGAACATAAAATGTGGGCACTGATTACATTTGCATACGAATATTACGTATACGACCCGAAGGCCCAGAATATCGATGCAAGGGTTAGAGCGAGACGCTCCTGTTTATCCAAGGAATTTAATTTCCAACTTTGACTTTGGCCAGGCGGTGCCTGGTGAAACTTTGTCCTGTGCCGGTGATCTAATAAAAGGACCACGGCGACGCCATGTGTGTGACACTTGTGGAGCTGGTAGCTAGTCCTGGTGACTGGGATTATCCTGCGCTGCCGAGTAAACTTTAAATTATGTAATTCAACACATTGCAGGTGGCCGGAGGAGGAGGGGACTGAAGAGGCAACAGGCAGCGGGCAGGACGAGGACCAGGACCAGGACCACATGCAACATGCAACATGCGACGTAAAGCAGGCAGCAACACACACTCACGGGGGACGTAGTAAAGGGCACTGAGGGAAATAATCAGGGTAAATATTTTTCACTTGTGCGTGGATTTGATTTTGTTTAAATTAATTTGCAAATAGAAAAACTGCTGATGATAGAAAATATCAATATTTTAGGGAAACTTCCCTCTTAAAATAATATTAAATTATAAAAAATCTTTAAGAAATCCAATAAAAATAAATCAAATTATAAACAGTCTCGATTTTTCCTCAGTATTCGCATAAATTGAAGCCCTGTCCGCTGTTTGCCGCTTACAGCTCGCTGTTGCTTGTTTCGCCTTTTGTCGATGAATGAATATGCCCCACCTGGGAGCCGGGATCCACGAATTTCAATTAACGTGCCAACACGAACGAGTTGCGCCCTGCGGCGGCGCCCTCGCCCAGCCAATTCTGCACCTTCCCCCCACCTGTTTGATGATACGCAATAAATTTCCCAAAAAAAAAACAAACCAAGGAGAACAGGGAAAACCATTCAAGAAAAACCAACGAAGAGGAGTCTTAAAATACCCTGTTATCGCTGAATTGCATAATCCCCTTGGAATATATGTATATTTCCCTCTATATATTTTCAGTTTCAATAGCTCTCCGATGCACTTTTCAGCTTACTTTAATCTGATCAGCGATTAAATTGTGACAAAGCAAACCCACTCCCACGAGCACTGATACGCCTTCGCTTAATACATTTATATACATTTTTTGTGCGTGCGAGAAAAGCCTTTTTATCTAAATTGCACTGCGAATGAAAATCATTTATAAGCGTTAAATAAAAACCAAAGCCAGAAGACAAATCGCAGCGGCGATATGATTGGATTGTGTTCTTGAAAATAAATGGCAGATAAAGATTTATGTTAAGATGTGTTTTTGTGGGAAAAAAGCTTATTAAGATGGGAGGTGAAGATGAATGTCTCAGGTACTTAAGGGAGAAAAAACCTAAAGGGAGAGGAAATTCCGCTTAAATAAAATTAAATGAATGAAAATCAAGAACAAGAAAAGAAGCTAACTTTGAATTGAATTTAACTAAAGACTAACACTTATTCTTATGATATAATAATTTGATTTTATCAAATTTTTTGCAATATTATTAAAATATAATATATATAACACACAAAAAATGTAATCCATATATTATGCCAAAAATTAATATTCAGGCAATGAAGTAAACATGTGGCGGATCCAATGCCTTAGTATTCCCCTATGGGTTCTCTGATAAGGCTCCACAAACAATTCTCGATAAGAATCTTTGCTGTTTCAAAATAATTTTGAAATATTAAAATATACTAAAAATGTTATCCGCATAAATTCATTTCAAGTGCAATTTTCATCATCGTATATTCTCTCATAGCCTTCCAAATTGAATTCCCTTGACCACCACTGCCTGCAGGCTTTAAGGATGCCATTTTGATTAAACCAGGGCCATCTTCATCCAAATTAAGACAATATTTTGTTGGTACTTCAAAAAAATCATGATCCTGGAATCGATTTAGATAGGATAACTGAAAATTCAAGCCAAAGGAATACTCTGGGTGAACGAACTCACTCGCTTGAGGCTGCGTGCTGAGGTGTTGCATGTGCCTCGCTCGGAAAATATACTTAAAAGGCAAACGTGTGCGGGTGCCAAGCAAACACACACATCCTCGGTGGCAAGGAGACGCAGCGGGAGGAGGAAAGTCAGGCAGCCAAAGCTTATTTTACAAACGCCAGAAGGCTGACTTGAAAGTGAGCTTAATAGGCGACGTGAGGGAGGAACTTGGTGCCCGAGGAACGAGCAGTTGAATGACTTTCCTTAGCTCCATTCCCCGGCATATCCTTCGCATCCTGCTGCCTGCCAATCTGGGCGTGTGCGCCATATCATTGGATTAGGGCGATTATCTTTCTCAAATATCATTTTGCACGAATGCCAACAATTTCTAAATTTCCCGTGATAATATTTAAGGTGTTCCTTCTCTCTCTGTCCCCCCTGTGACCTCTATGTGGGCGCCGAAAAGGAGGCGTGGCCGCAGCAGCGATTGCGTGCGGCTATTGTGGCTACCTGGTAATCAGCCAGGTAACCGAGCGGAAGCATACACTGGAAACAAGTATTGGGTATACGCAGGTAAAATATTTAGGTTTACAAATTAAATTTAGCTTGTTAATGTTATCATAATATATATTTTCTTAAACAGTTCAAACTGGAAATAACATCTTCAGAAATCAATAAAATTCAACAGTCTCTGCTCAGTGCTCCTTTAAAACAAACTAAAATTTCAATTACCAATTGTAGTCATTGTTTCCAATTTAATGCTGGAGCACATCAAGGCTGCTTGTTATTCTGACTGTGCAGGGTCAGGTCCACAGGTCCACAGGACCAAAACCAAAACCGAAACCCGAACTACTGGCTGGCTATTTGCTTTTATGGCTTGTTTGCCAGCTCGTGAAAACTTTTGGCCCACACACGGCCCAAGTGACCCATTAAACGAATTGAAAATGAACAACGCACCCCGACTCCAACTCCAACTTCGACTTAGACTCCCTTTGTACCACAGCGCGTATGTGTAATAAATTTTGATTGAGTTGCACTGCATTGCAGCTTAGGAGAAAGAATCCTGGGCAAAGTCACATCACATCGAGATTGCTGCGGCGAAAGTTGTGGTCATTGCGGTCCAGCAGATTTCATTGAATCCAGAAAGCCAGCACAAAAATCCCAATATGCCACAACTTTGGCCAGCCAGAAACCAGAAAACTTTGGCCATAAGCACCACCACAGGCAAAACAAAACAGAAATCCAAAAAAACACAAAGAAAAGCACGGAAAAAGAAATAACACAAACACATTGGGCATTTGCCACTCGTGGCCCTTAGGGCGGCAACGTGGCGTATACGCAATATGCAATTAACTCGACCATTTCCACTCCGATTATGCTTCGCAGGGGCGCAGGTGCAAAGTGAAAATATGTTGCCAATTAATGTTAATTAAATTCATATTTGTGCACTTTTGAGGTCTGTAAATTGCTTCATTTCCTTGAGTATTTATGGCGGGCAAAAGCAGGGCTTTAAAAATAAATTGTGGCAGTGATTTTAAGAGAGAGTTTTAAGTGAGGCGGAAATATACCATTATTAAATTTTATAAAATTTATTTAGCTCAAAGACGACTAAAATATATTCACGATTGACATTCAAGATAAAAACTTTTTGTCTTCCTTACAAATTTGATTGTTTGGGAAGGCAAGTGAGGGGGGGAAAGTTGCTTAGAATATGCACTATGCATGAACTCTCGGGCGACTTGCATAAACAGCTTCTCCTAAAGTCATTTGCAACCATTGAGTTCCCGCTCAGTCGTGTGTATATGCTTTTAGCCAGTCAACTACCAACAACCGTCAGCAGCCATTTCGTCCAATGTCGCTTGTGTTTGCATAAATTTCCACGCACATTTTCCCCGAAATGAATTTTGCATAGATGCCGCCGCCGCACTGAGAGTGCCATCTCCCCCAAAACAAATATTCATGTATTATATGTATATAGTATAACCCTCGCATTAATGGATTCCATTTTATAATTTACAACGATAACATTTTGAATGCTTAATCACGAGTGGCAACAAAAGCGAATAATTAAAAGTGCTCAGCTTACCTTCGGTGCGAGATGAATGTTTGGAAATTGGAGAATTGATTATTTTTAGTGCTACCAGGGAATAAAGTATGAGATTCCACCGCCCTGAAAGAGGGGAAAAATATAATAAATATTAATAAATGTCTTTAGTTTTTTGTACAAAAAAATATAAAGGAAACGGGACTTCCTTTTTTAAAGAACTTTAAAAAGCTGAATAAAGACTGAGCTTGCATTTAGACGTCTCTCTTCTTTTCTACTTCTAAACTAATCCCTTGCTACGATCAACTCTCCTCCAAACCGGCCATCAAGCTATTCCTTGCCTCAACCGTCACCCCAGACTAGCTTTCTTTCAATCAGTTCTCCTCGAATTCCATAATTCAAAAATAAAATAGAAATAGAATGCCATCCGATGCCAAGAAGCGCGATGCCCAGCGCAAGAAGGAGGCGCGCAACAAGAAGATCCAGCAGATACCCTCCACGAAGAAGAATCTACCCTCCAAGCAGACGGAACGCGAGCTGACCGAGGAGGAGTTGCTGTGCGCCAAGCTGGAGGAGGAGGCCCGGATCAGTGCGGATGCCCGCTCCTGCACCGGCTCGCTGGCCGTGCATCCCAATTCGCGGGACATCAAGATCGCCAACTTCTCGATTACGTTCTTCGGCGCCGAGCTGCTGCAGGACACCATGCTGGAGTTGAATTGCGGCAGGCGGTACGGTCTCATTGGTCTGAACGGATGCGGCAAGTCCTCGCTTCTGGCAGTGCTCGGGGGACGCGAGGTGCCCGTACCGTCGCACATCGACATCTTTCATTTGACGCGCGAGATGCCGGCCAGTTCGAAGACGGCGCTGCAGTGCGTCATGGAGGTGGACGAGGAGCGTATCAAGCTGGAGAAGCTGGCCGAGGAGCTGGCCATGAGCGAGGAGGACGAGGCGCAGCTGATCGACATCTATGAGCGGCTGGACGACATGTCGGCCGATCTGGCCGAGGTCAAGGCCGCCCGCATCCTGCACGGTTTGGGCTTCGACAAGGCCATGCAGCAGAAGCAGGCCAAGGACTTCTCGGGCGGCTGGCGCATGCGCATCGCCCTGGCCCGCGCCCTGTTCGTGAAGCCCCACCTGCTGTTGCTGGACGAGCCGACGAACCACTTGGATCTGGACGCGTGCGTGTGGCTGGAGGAGGAGCTGAAGACATACAAGCGCATCCTGGTGCTCATCTCGCACTCGCAGGACTTCCTCAACGGCGTCTGCACCAACATCGTCCACCTAACCGGCAAGCGGCTGAAGTACTACACCGGGAACTACGAGGCCTTCGTGCGCACCCGCACGGAGCTGCTGGAGAACCAGATGAAGCAGTACAACTGGGAGCAGGACCAGATGGCGCACATGAAGAACTACATCGCCCGCTTTGGCCACGGATCCGCCAAGCTGGCCCGCCAGGCTCAGTCCAAGGAGAAGACCCTGGCCAAAATGGTCGCCCAGGGGCTGACGGAGAGGGTTTCGGGGGACAAGTTGCTCAGCTTTAGCTTTCCCGCCTGCGGCAAGGTTCCGCCCCCAGTGATCATGGTGCAGAACGTGCACTTCCGTTACACCGGCGAAACACCGTGGATCTACAAGAACCTGGAGTTCGGCATCGATCTGGACACGCGTCTCGCCCTAGTGGGACCCAACGGCGCCGGCAAGTCAACCCTGCTGAAGCTGCTCTATGGCGATCTGGTGCCCACCTCGGGCATGATCCGCAAGAACTCGCATCTGCGCATCGCCCGCTATCACCAGCATCTCCACGAGCTGCTCGACCTGGATGTCAGTCCGCTGGACTACATGATGAGTGCCTTCCCGGAAGTCACGGAGCGGGAGGAGATGCGCAAGATTATAGGCCGCTTTGGCCTCACCGGCCGCCAGCAGGTCTGTCCCATCCGCCAGTTGTCCGATGGCCAGAGATGCCGAGTGGTCTTCGCCTGGCTGGCCTGGCAGGTGCCGCACCTCCTGCTGCTGGACGAACCGACCAATCACTTGGACATGGAGACCATAGATGCCCTGGCCGATGCCATCAAGGATTTCGAAGGCGGCATGGTGCTAGTCAGTCACGATTTCCGTCTGATCAGTCAGGTGGCCAACGAGATTTGGGTGTGTGAAAAGGAGACCGTGACGAAGTGGAAGGGCGGCATTCTGGACTACAAGGAACATTTGAAGAACAAGATTGAGAATGAGAACGAGAAGAAGGCCAAGGCGGGAAAGTAAATGGTATTCTGGAGAAGAAACAGGGCTTACACTAGACATCCTGACGGTACAGAAGCACACTCGGGAGCCATGTAAGCCGACATAAGGGGCCTAGGTGGGGCAGAACATGGAGTATATACATGACTCTCACTAGAGACACAGAGAAATATACACTGGGTGACCAATGTAACATATCTATGAACATTTATAATTAATTAAATTAATAAATCAGTTTTGGACACTCTGACAAGCAAAGGGCACAACCCCCACTCTTCTCTCCAATTGCGATCCTTAGATACTTGTTGAAAGCCCCGAGGATAAGACTTGAATTATGTGACATTTTCAAACCGTTCTGCTTAATTAATTGTTTATTACTTTGTCATACCGATGTCAAGTGCAGAGACAATCAATGCCATTTGTACGTAAGGCTCAAGTCAAAGACCCAAAAGGGAAGCCGAAGCCAAAGCCCCGCAGAAATCAGGCGGCGATAAATGACCGATATAATGCGCACAAATTAACATGCCATTCATCTTCCGACCTTTCAGGTTCCGATTGGCAGAGAGAGAGCAGTTAATGGCAGGAAAAATCTCAGAGCAATCGGACCCTCAAAAAGAAACAAACACGTGGATACGGGTCGTATGTGTAATATATATATAAATATATCATATATATATATTGGGGGAAACCAAGGGCAATGCATAATTCATTTTAAGCACCACTTACCGTTATGAGGAACGGCCGTGCTGGCGATTTAAGAGCGAGTTTAATGCCTTTAATACGTCATTTTGGGCCAACAAGCGGAGCTTCTGCCGCCGCTGACCCTGATTTATGGTGCGTATACTTGATGCGGCCGCTAAAACCGCACAAAATGCCTGCCAAAAACTTCCTTCTCCGCAACACACACACACATAGATATATATATAACTTCAAAAACATGAGCAGGAACATGGAAAAGGGCAACGGTGTATGCCGGCCATTATTAAATTTTATAACATTTCGATGCGTCTGCATTTCAATTGGGCCTATAAACGGTTTAAGGTTTCCCTCGCCGGGCTCATAAACTTTCCCCGGTCGAATTCGGATATATTCAAACCAGAAGGGATAGCCTGGTGTGTGCGTATTTATACATATTTCAGGCCAAGCACAATTTAATTTATCAAAGTCATAAACTTTACAATGGGCTAAGCCGCAGAATGCGTCATAAAGGCTACGAGGGATGGGCACAGACTCAGGCTTAGACTCAGGTTTTTGGCAGACAGTTTATTTACTCACCAACATTTTGGTGTCTAAACAAACACGGAAGTGCCTCTTAGACTTGAGATATTTTCTTTGGGATTTTTATGGCAGTATTACGAGGCAGCTTAATAATTTCTAATAACTAGATTATTCTTTAAAACATTGAATGTAATGAAGGAAAAATTTGTGCCATCTTCTAATACACAAAAATTAATCTACGTATGTATATAAAATATTTTTAAAATTTTCTATTCATGGTTATACCCAAATGATAACTGAATTTAAAATTTTCATAGCATTATGCTCAAAAATCTGAATTTTAAATGATATTTCCATACCTTTAAAAACATTTCTTGGAATCTAAAAAATAAATGTAACTAACCATCAACAACAATAATAAATACATTTTTCTATTAGAATTTTAGCTTTTCCAAGTACTCACCTATTTCAATTATATTTAAAAATATAAAAAAAACAACGTATAACTAAGCTTAACTAAAATTACACCCTGCAATCAACTGCCGGAGAATAATTACTGGCTATTTGCTATTTGATTTGTCGCATTTCCCAGTAAAACCCACCGGGAAATAGAGTGTTCCGTGTAAAACAAATATTCGAAAACATTCTATACGCTTAACCTGAATTAGAGACAACTCTCCTTACCGTTTAGCCACCTGGCCGGTGGAAAATCTGTGAAAATGTTTTTAGTGCCGTACGGAAATTCGATTACCAAACGTTTGATGTCCAGTCAGCCCATGTGTCCCGGCCCCTCCGTCCAATTAGAGAGCCACTAACGACTCCTTTTAGGCGAAAAACCAGGGAACCCGACCATGTCAGAAACAACAGCAACCAAAATAGGGAATATAGAAATAAAACAAGGGCGGACAGGGGCAGGACAGGCGAAAGGGGAAAACAAAAATCGCATTTTATGTCGCTTAGTCAAACACAAACCGAAAATCTGTTTATATATCGCTCAATGTCGGGGGTTTCCCCCAACTATATAGGCTTAGGCGCTGTGGTCGCTTCAAGTTTATGCCATTTAAGCACAATTTTCCCCTAAAGTGGGAACCCAACTCTCTAACAAACAGGCATAAAATGCGGCAATAATAATGCTTTTCGGGGCTTTACTGGTGAAAGGTAACGCGCTGGCATATATCATCATATCCGAGTGTGTCTATAATTTATGCAACGCCGCATTTTCATGGCTCATCCCCGGGACTCGGATTTTGAGTGAGTGAAGCCGAAGCCGAAGCCGGAGCCTCCTGCCTGCCTGCCGGAAATCAACAAAAATTTATTGAGCATAAATTCAAAGCCTCCTTCAAACGCTCTGGTTCGGTCTTTGTTTATGGAAAGCGTTTTATGGGATTTTAAATTTATTTTATTTCCATTCGTACTCTCATTTATTCGTCTCTGATTTCCCTTAAAGCTTCCTGTGGCATCTACCCAATTACATGGCCATCCAAATGAAGAGATTGCGATGGAATGGAGATGGAGCACAGCTGTTGCTTTTGTTCACAGGCCCCAGGAGCGGTAGGAGGAGGATGAGGCGGAGGGTGGCGATGACCCACCAGGTGCTTGAAGTCCCAGTCCCAGTCTCAGAGCCCGTCTCCATTTCGATTTCCTTCCCGTTGTCATTTTCCCCGATGCTGATGCTCGTCATTCAATGGACATTCAATGAAATGTTTTATTATTGACAGAGACACACACCGAGATTCCCGGCATCTTATCGCACTTTGTTCCACACCCACACAAGTTTCCCACTCTAAACACGTAAAAGAAATGTCTGGAAATTGTCTTCTTTAATCGGAATTAAGAAATAATGGTGATTACTTAATCTTGGCTAGGAAGGGGGATATATTCAATCAGCCAAGATTTTTTAAATATTTTCTTTTATGTATAAATGATGAGCAATTTTAAAACCACATTTTTTGAAATCCCAAATGCTTGTAAAACCTCTTATTTTTTTCTTAACATATTTGTAGTATTAGTTTTCCCAGTGTACGCCCACAACTTTCTCGCACTGTCCCTGCCCTGTCCATTTGGTTTTGGCCTTTTGTTCATCGGCTCGGCTGTCGCTTTCAGTTCTTTCGCTGCTGCTGTGCTACAAAATTGGGTGCGATAATATCTAATCATTACTTATCATTATTGGCTATGTTCTCCCACTCCCAAAATGTCCCCCTGTTTGCCTTTTTTTCTCTCGGCCGGCTAATGGGGGGCGTACCTTGGATTCCACAGACTGTCGTCCGCCGCTCGCTCTTCCCCTTCCTAACCCATCGCCCAACGATTACCGAACAAATTAAATTAGTGAAAATGCCGAAACGAGGAAGCAGGAAGGCAAGGAACCAGGTGAGACAATCTAATTGCAGGTGCGGGTGTTGGGCTGGGGAGAGTGCGTGTCTGTCCTTGGGGGACATATGTTAAATCTGCTAAAAATGCGAGCAGGTGTCGGCAGCCAATTGGCCTCTGGGGTCAGGTTCTTGCCTCGTCCTGTCCTCCTTCCGACCCGTTCCATCTTAAACAAGCTAATTAGGTTTAATGGCCAGAGACCATTTAGTCGGACGCCGCTCGTGGTGCCTGTCAAATGCCAAAGGGGTTTCCCCCAAAGGACAATCGTAGGTCAAGGGTTAGTGGCAGAGTTCAGGGAGTAGTTGCTGGCTGTCTGTCCCGCAATTGGTTTACCAGAAAAGTTAATTAGTCATGTGCCTGTCGTTCGTTATTTAAATTGCTGAAGAAAATGCCAGAGAAACGACAAAGACGAAGGGAAATCAATAAGCCAATTTCTGAAATATTTAACTCTTAAATCATAATAAAGATTATTAAACAAATGTTTTGTAAAAAAAATAAGAACGAGTTTGTATAAGGAATGGTTAAAATATTTTAATATCAATATGTTTTGATTTTTGATGCCAAATTCTATCTTTAATTCGAATGTTTAACTTAGATATATCGGACCACTACGATCAGAAAACAGACAAATAAATTAAATATTGTATATTTTTCAAAGGATTTTAAGATAAAATGTGATATTTTCGCGATTTAAAAATTGGGAAGAAATTAAAATAACTTAGATGCCATATGACACCTTTTCTCTCGATGTGTTCATTACTATTTTTTAGAATAAATGCCTTAAAAGTTGGCAAATAATTTTATTTTTTATCAAAGAAAACAGTTAGGACCTAAATTATTACAAGGTGTTTTTTCTTGTTAAAAATAAATTTATTTTTAAATTGAATCTTAGCTTTGACAAGGGAAACTCCTTCTCGTTTAATCTCTTTACAAATATCAAAGTTTATACGATTTATTTACAAGTGTAAATAAATTCTTTACAACTGTAAATAAATTCTACATAAAACATTTTCATAAAATTCTACAAATTACAGAAACCTTGCTAAAAGCTTTTTAATCAAAAAGCTTTGCCAAGAGAAAATATTACAAAAATTCAGTTCAATTCAAACTCAAACCAAAACCAACACCAACTAAAAAAAAACTAGAATCCTTGGATAGGAACTCCCTATACAATACCCTACATCCTTGAGCTGTCTCCCACCCACGAAGACCCCGACACAGACCTCTTACAGACAAGGAACCCAAGGTGAATCGATCAAACGTTGGCTTTTGGCATGGCAGCCATTCGCAATCAACAAAGGCGGAATTAAAGCAGGTCAGCAAACTGTCAGTGAAGGAATGCTTCAGAGTCCCAGCAATCTCACAACGGCAATGAGTGCCACGAAAATCTTCCTGCGCTATTATCCGCCAGGTGGGAAAGGTCATTAAGCTGAGGATTTTTAAGCAATATTAATTTATTCCTGCTTTGAACCAAGGTCTGGCAATTAATTATCGAACTACCAAGGGCAGCGACAGGCTCCGTCACTATGATCTACTTGACCTAGATAGCAAGTGAGGGTTTTAAAATTATTTTTAAATATTTTATTTTTTAATTATTTCTAATTTTTTCATATTATTTTTACCCAGAACCAATGTAGAACCCCTGGCCGACAGGATTCTACTGCAAACTCTAGCCGAAGCTGAAGAGGATCACTCTCAGCCCAAGGACGAGGATGAGACATCTTTACCCGCAGCCTGTCCCGCCAGCGGAAGGGTGGCCAATGCCCAGAACACCTTTAGCGCCTTGAAGCAGGCCCTGGAAAAACTGCAGCGAAAACTGCGCGAGCCTGTGAAAAAGAAATTCTACCTGCACAAGTGCCACAATTCGCACATCCTGCCGCTGACCAATGTGTGCTTCGATCGGAGTGGCGAACGCTGTCTCACCGGTAGCTATGATCGCACCTGCCATGTGATCAACACCCAAGAGGCAGAGGTGGAGCACATTCTCACGGGCCATGACAATGTGGTGTTCTCTGTGGGATTCAATCAACCGCACTGGTGGGTAATTACCTATTTTATAAGAGAAGAAACTAGTTAAACCGCCTATTAATTCCTAGCGATAAAATCGTAACCGGCTCCTTTGATGGCACTGCCAAAGTTTGGTCTGCCAGCAGTGGCCAAAACCTCTGCACTTTCTACGGACACACCGCCGAGCTGGTGGCTGCCGAATTCCATCCTTTGCATGCCAATGCCATAGCCACCGCCTCCATGGACGGCACAGCACGCGTTTACGATGTGGAAACGGCCCAGGAGCTGCAGACCCTAAGTCATCATGGAGCCGAGATGATAGCTGCTCGATTCAATCGCGATGGTCAGATGCTGCTCACAGGATCCTTCGATCACACGGCAGCTATATGGGACGTGAGGAGCAAGAGGTAAGTAAAGCTTGGAACTCTATGGAGCACAAGTTATGCTCAGGAAAATCTCCTTCTGCAGCCTGGCCCATCAGTTGCGTGGCCACAGTGCCGAGCTCTCCAACTGCGTGTGGAACTTCAGTGGCTCTTTGATAGCCACTGGCTCGCTGGATTACACAGCTCGGATCTGGGACGTAAGGAGGTTGGATCGGGAACTCCAGCTGGCGGCCAAGCACAGTGACGAGGTCCTGGACGTCAGTTTCGATGCGGCTGGGCGGCTTTTGGCCACTTGCAGCAGCGACTGCACGGCAAGGGTGTGGAACGTCGTAGGATCCTCGGAGCAGCTGGAGATGCTCTCCCTGATGGCTGGCCACACGGATGAGGTGTCCAAGGTGTGCTTCAGTCCCAGCGGCTGCATGCTGCTTACTGCATCGGCCGATAATACGTCGCGTCTGTGGCTCACCGACTCCGGGCAGTGCTCTCAGGTGCTGGCCGGGCACGAGGGCGAGGTCTTCAGCTGCGCCTATAGCTACACGGGGGACGCCATCCTCACCGCTTCCAAGGACAATAGCTGTCGCTTTTGGAGGTGATACGACTGGTATACGGTTCAGCTGAACGACGATAATTAAAAGCGGGTTTTTTTCTTGTTTTTTTTTATATTTTTTTTATCAACATTTACTACAAACTCGAGCGTAATTTTGCTTTTCTCTCTTAAGATTTTTCATCATCATCATCATCATCAACTTGCTTTGCTGGTTCTTATAAATTAATAGTTTTAGTTTTCATTTATCGCTTCTTTAAGATCTCGGACATTATTGTGGATTTGCTTTGCTTACTTTAGGCTTTTAGGTATTACTTTCTCATCGTAGATAGTTACAGGTTTTGTTTGCTAGTTTTGTTTGGTTTTCTTTTCCCATTTTTTTGTTTTTTCTGCATCTTTGCTTTGTTTTTAACATTTTGTTTACTTTACAAATATTAAGTTTCGCATTCCATCTCTCATACACATGTACAAAAAAGGTGAACAAAAGTAGTGCTTCTTCTGCGGGTAACAAACATTTTACAAACTTACAAAAAATCCGCTTCCACTTGCTTTCGGAATATAGTTAATACATTTTTTTATTTTGAAATAATAAAAGTTCATCGTACACACGAAAATCGGTTCTCAAATATTGGTGTGGCCCTCTTCACGGTTTCAAGGGAAGAGTTTTCTGTATGATCGATGAGGAGATGACGGAACGAATGGGGCACACAGAGGGTTAGGTTCGGACATTTACATGGTAAGACGACGGTTCGGGTCCTTTGTGGATCCTGGATCAGTGTTGCAGTAATCATCTGCTGCTGCTGGCTTTGAGCCAGTTCCAATTCCAGTTCTGGTTCTCTGAGGTCTGTGCTTATATAGGTACGGCTCTGTTCTGGATCCCTCCTTTATCTATCTTAGAGTTGTTGTGTGTTGTGGTGTATTGTGGTGTGTTTTCTGCCTTTGTAGTGTACTGTGGTGTTCTGGTGTGTGGTTGGTTGTTGTGTTCTAGGACTTGAGGCTTCGTACAAACTAGAAATGTATCGTAATGCTTACTTTTTATCATCATTATTCTGTAGGTTTTTCTTTTGTGTTTTTATCAAAGTAGAAAACTGTTTGGTGTGTTCTTTCTTGTTGTTTGTTTGTATGCTTCGTTCAAGTTGCGTGTGGCTCTTCTGCTTTCTTCGTTTTTTAACTGGTTTTTCTGTTTAGTTTTTCTTTTTCGACTGCGAACCTAATGCGTTGGACTCTGCAAACAAAGAGCAAACTATTATAAACAATGAAGGGAGTGGCCGTGAAGTTAGACACTTTTGCACACAGCGGATGGACCAGAAAGTATACAAGTTGGTGGAAAAACAGATGATGGAAATATACAGGCATGCGGCTATTAAGGATTTTGAAAGTGAAATAGAAACACAAAAAACGAGGCGAAAACGGAAACAGAATAAATGAACATCGATGGAGTGACGAGGCAAGCAACAAAATGATTTTCGCCTTACATTTAGCAATATGTGAAGCAGAGGAGGATGGTTTTAAATTATCTTTTGCTCTCTTGTTGGTTGGTTGGTTGGTGGTTGGTTGGTTGGTTTGTTGGTTGGTGGTTTGATTGTTTGGTTTTAAAAATGAACAATTATCAATTACAAAACTCATATATCATCATATGCATACGGCTAGAAATAAAGAAGAGAATAAACAAGGTGGCCAAAGGTTAAATGTTGCGTAGGTGACGACAGTGATTAATGGCGGCGTGTTTCGAATGGGACTGCTAGCTCAAATCATAACCAAAATCTTTCACCTTAGTCTTTTGCCGATTGAAACCATACACTAAGTATTAAGAAGCAAAACTCAAAAGGCTATATATAATAATGATGGCAAAAAGCGATAATAAAATATGTGTGTTAAAAGCGCAACTGTTCGAGATTATTTATAGATTATAAAAAAGATTTCGTACTTCACATGGTCGATCCGGAAACTCCTGCTTGAATGTGCGCTCGATAACGTGATACTTGGACTGCAGGCCGCCACCCGGTGGAAGACCCTCGATGTCGTCTCTGTTCTGCAGACACTTAAGCAGGTCCACATAGTCGGTCACCTTGCTAGACTCTATCTCGTCTGCAAACAAGATGGGAGAGAACCAAAGGGTTAAATCGTATCGAATGGCAGATTAGCATCAGCATCTTAGCCTACGAGACTTGTAAAATAAATGGATTTATGTACAGTAAATGGTTGATAATAAAAATACAAATTTGGATTACATAGTTGAGCTACTTCAAAAGCAAATGCAATATATATAGAGAGAGAACAACGGCTTACATTGTTTAAGAATATCAACAAAAAACGAAAAATTGTGTGGTCATCTCAAGCTCTTTTTTTTTTAATCGAAAAACCATAGATTTATGTTTAGCAGAATATGC
>JAEIII010040830.1:0-11698 GCA_018905755.1 Drosophila ohnishii | reverse complement strand
TAGTCTTTCTTCTGATTGAGCTGCTTGGCCCACTTTTCCATGTCCTTCACTATCTTCTTGGCCACCTTGACCTTGTCGTGCTTGTTGCCGCCGCCCTCCTTGTCCTTCTCCTTCTCCTTCGCCTTTTTGGCCTCCTCCTCCTTCTGCTCGGCATCCACCAGGACTTCCTGGAGAGCTGCCTGCGTGGAGGCAGGGGTGGCCAGCACGTATGTGCTCCTCTTCTGGTCCCAGTACAGATACGCCCCCGTTTCGTTGTTGTAGTAGTACTGCGAGTGGGCGTCGTAGTAGAGCCCTGTAGTGCGGTCGTAGTAGTAGCCCGAGGTCTCATCATACTGATACTGCGATACATCGGGAGTGGCTGCAGAAAGAGGAGATGGTTAGGAAATACGAAATTCACGCTTCTGTTTTCACCTACGGTACGTCTTTCCGTCGTTTCCCCTGGGGGCTGCACTTATGGCTTGGGCAGCGAATGAGGCCTTCACCTCAGCGGCTGCTTGGGCAGCGGCTGCGGCCGCCGCTGTGATCGTGGTCTCTATACTGCTCATCTTCTTCTGCTTGCGCTGTATAGCCGAAAGGGCCACAGCAGCCCCTGAATTGGCCTCCGTCAGTTGCGGGTCCCTGCTCTTCTTGCTTATCTCGGCCGTGTAAAAGTCCGTGTAGTATTGGACGTAGTGAGCCTGCTCCGCGGGATTCGAGGCGTACAACGAGGCACTGTATTCGGCGAGGCGTGGCACATCCGCCAGGGTGTAGTTGCCACCAAGACCCGAGGGTGACACCACGGCAGCATCTCTACTCTGGTGGCTTTCTTCGCTGGCCTTGCTGGCTGTTTTGCTCGCATCCTTGGACCCTGTCTGGAGTTCATCTGCATCAATGCAATATGTAATGGCAACTGCAATAAATAGACAAATAAGTCAAACAGATAAATGAATAAATATATGACCTACCAGGCCGGTCATCTAGGGTGAGTGGTGGATTTAGTGCCATCAGGCCGTTATGGACATTCATCGAGTCGATGAGCGTGTCGAAGTGAAGGTAGCAAATGCCTCGAGACGCCTGAGTCAAGGTGTCCCGACTTATTAGAACCTTGCTGATCGTCTTTGTCAGGTCAGGCAAGTACTTCTGGAGGGCGGTGAGCACACCCTCTTCGTTTGTCAACGCGTCCAGGTTGCGCAGCATGATCTCTGCAAGTGGAGGGATTATTGTGATGCTTTTGTTGGGTCCATGTGTCTATACTTTTGGTAAGGATGCTGCTGACTTCATCCACGCCCTCGCTACCGCCAACGCTTTCGGCCTCCTCTCGGGATGTTTTGCACACGAAGCAGTAGCACCTAAATTTGAAGTTGCAAACGCCGCACTGGAATGGGAAAGTCAGGCGGCTATTAACACGAACACAATTTGAATTAAAATGAAAGTTGGTCCCACCTTGCTGCAGTTCCAGTCCTGGATACGTGTGTGGCTGTACTGCATGGTCAACCGATGATCGCCCAACTTGAGAATGCCCTGGAGCAGCACACATGGAAATAAGAGAGGGAAAAGCGAGGATTAGAATTCGGGAAAGCAGTTTCCTTTTTTACACTCTACACAGTCACCAGATTGCTTCTGTGTTTCGTAACGCGAAGTTGTTGCAGCCGACGATCTCCTAAAGGATCTTTCCCAAGGCACTAAGTATGAAATAAGTGTTTCTAGGTTATAGATTTCGAGGGGAGAATTGAAAAACAAGCAAACAGAGAAACACATCGTTTCGCGATCATTGCCCAGGGAAGATCCTTGGCTGCTGGCTGATAGATCAAAGGGTTCAAGGGGATTCCCTGTTCGCTGGATACCTGAGTAATCTCCATCCATTGCTTCGCCTCTTCAACGGTGGTAAACTCGACAAACGCTATACCGCGTGATGAATCTAAATTATCGGATAGAAGCAGATACAAAATGGTTTCGTCAAAAAATGTTGAATGTTTCGATAGGTTTGTAACATTTGTTTTGTTTTTTGGGAATTTTTTGTTTTCGTTTCTGTGGCCGGGTTAAATTCGTTTGCTACACAAGTATGTGGTCTCCGCTAGCTCTGAGCCGCCATATGCACTTTCCCGATCGGTGTACTTACTTCTTTGCTGCTGAGGCATCGCGGCGGAGTCGGGGCAAAAGCGTTTGCCATGCTTCCGAATAATCCGAATGCAGGCCGGCTCCATATTCATCTTAATCAGTTCACTCATGATCTGAAAGGAGTATCCTTTATATTTTAAGGGTAACTGTGCTTGGTTATGGGCTTACATCTGCTCTGGTTATTTCCATAGTGAGTCCCAGTATAATAATTATGTTGAGGGGCTCTTGGGCATTCCCGTTCTTGTTTCTGCGCATCTGTCCCTCATCCAAGTCCTCTTCGGACGAGCCTCTTCTGTGTCGATCTTGGTGTCGATCTTGATTTCGGTCATGATTCCATGTATCCTGATCTCGGTCGTGCTCCCAGTCCCGTTCTCGTTCCCGATTGTTTCCAACGCCGTTGTTGTTTGGGCGACTGTCTCTGGGGCGACTAAGAGAGAAGGGGCTTGCCAGGATTGCCTGTATAATTGTTTTCATCTGCTTACCTCATCCGCTCGTGGCTCCTGTCCCTGTCATCGTGCTCGTTCGAATAATTCCTATTCCAGGGTCTCCGCGGCTCCCTATCTTGAAACCGTTCCGACCTCTCCATGGAATTGCGTTCGCGGGTCTCGAAGTCCCTCCATCGCTGGTCGTTGTCAAAGTTCTCGTGATGATCTCGACCTCTTTCGTTGTCCCTGCTGTTGTTCCTATGGTTGCGGTTTTGTTCAAAGTTATCCTCTCGCCGAAACTGACGATTATTGAAGTTATTCCTTGGATTGTAGTTGCGCTCGTCATCCCTGTAGTCTTCGTTGATCAGGTTGTGATATAAGTCAGGGTCTCCTCCTCCTCCACCTCCCCCGCGTCCCCCACGGTCGTCATGCCTGAAGCTGGGTGAGCGGTCCCGACTCCGAGAACGAGAATTGCGGTGTCTAAATCCTCCGCCGTTGCCGCCACCACCTCCTCCGCCAAATCCACGATTGCGTTCACTGGGAATAATAATGGGATTAAGAATTTGTGTGTAGGGTATGGACCTGGTATTATTTTTACCGTGACCGAGACCGGGATCTGCTGAAACGGGAGCGGGATCTGTTGTAGTAGGCGGTGCTATTGCCGCCCCTTCCCCCACTGCCGTCGTTGCCACTGCCCCCCGAGTAGCTGCGTCGATTACGCGAGTCCATAACCGACTTTTGCTTGTTTATCCGTAAACGCGCCACACATATATCTAGTCGGCTTTTATCTAGGGCACTCAATGTCCAACAACTAGCTAATTATGTTTATTGAAACCCCGGTATCTTTATGTCGGACCGTATCTTTTTTTTCTCAAGAATACTGGTCCTCATGGCAGTCACCACGATTTATATGATATCGATAAGCGCGGCAGAACTAGAGATGATACATATAGATACGCGTTTTGAAAATTAAGTCGGTTTAACATAATTAAAAATAACTTAATTTAAAAAATAGAGAAGAAAAATAATATCAATAGTTTGGTTGGCTCTATGTCTAAGCGCTTTTATTAATTATATAATATTGATAGATTTTGATTAAACTAAAATTAAAAACATTACACCATATATGTTATAAATATATTTTTAGTATGAAAACCATTTTTATTTAAAATCGCTTTACACTTAAAAATAAAGGTACAAAAAATACAAAATAAACCATACACGGAAAATCCAACAAATAAATCGTCCATCTCTAATAACAACCGACTACTGCTGCGAACACTTAAAATTCCGCAACTTCACAACACTGTCGTGCAGCGTGTCTGGGGAAAAACCAACTTATATTGTTTTGTATCGATCTAAACTTAGACTTCCCCCTAAATCGTCCGACAACAAAGGCAGCTTATCGGGCAGAGATTGGATCACCCGAGCACTAAAATAACTGAAGAAAACGATGAAGAAAGTTTTATTAACAAAGTCGCAGCACATCCAGGCAGTCGCCAGCGCAGATCTATCCTCCAAGCAAGCAGCGCCTGTCCGGGTAATAGCGATGCCCATGGCTCAGTTGAGCACTGCCAGTCCTGCCTACATGCAACGCAAGTCCTTCCAGTCCATTTACGAGGATATCTTCAAATTACTCATGCGGATTCCCGATAAAGCTCTCCACCAACGTGTGATCGACGCTATTAATGGCCATGGTAGCGTTGATAAGACTGCTATCTCCCATCAAGGTAAACAGTGCTCTTGTGGAGCCCAAAAAGTGGATGCATCCACGCAAACAGAGACGGCAACGGAAACCAGGACCTCTCTAAGTGACACAATTAAGAATATGGCCGTAAAAAACGAGGAAAAGCCTGCGATAAAGCATGAATCAGTCGACTCCAAGGCGTCCGTAACCTCCAGTGAACACAGTCCCATTTCCCCTCCCATTGCGTCACCCATTCAGCCCGTCAAAGTGGCCAAGAAACGGGGAAGAAAGCGAAACACCTGCGTACCGCAGGTGGTCAAGAGGTCGGCGGCTGAAATGGCACTGCAGGAGCGCGATGAGAAACAGCTCACACCCGTAGTTACCAAGCGAAAAAAACAGGAGTTATCTGTGAGTGCAATGAAATATGAATTAATATTGCTGAAAATAAAGAAGTCCTGTTATTAAGCCTGATACACAAATTACTAAAATATCTGCTAAAAAATTTACTTTTTTCAATGCTGAAAATGAATATCATTAAAATAAATCTTTAAAATAAACGAGTTTTTTTTCAGAGCTCGGCAAACATAAACCGTGCCCCAAAAGCAACACAAGAGCGTCGAGACTCGGACTGCTCGGAATTTTCTTTGGATGACCACGAGCTTAACCGGGTGGAAGACTATATAAATAATGGTTCTAGTAGAGACAAGATCGTACAAATAATGGCCGATGTATTTAAAAAGGCGCAAATTAGGTCGGAGATGGGATTACTGTGAGTAATGTTATATATTTTGCAAAGACCTTGTGCATTATTTCGACTTTTAATTATAATCCAAATGATTTCACCCTTTCAGACCCATCCACGATGACATACTGCGCAATGACAATTATGGAGTGAGGCGTCAGATTTTCGCGTGTAGCCACGCCAACTTGGATATCAATGAACTACTGACTTCTGACGGCGAAGATTGTCTTGAGCTTGCGTTGACAAACGAAACGGATCCAGAGATCACATCGCTCATTTTGGCAGCTGGTTGCCTGACTGACCACGTCTACGAGAACTCCAATACAGCGCTCCACTTGGCGGTGATTAACAACATAAACATTGAGTCCATTAGGATACTAATGCGTAGTATCGATCTGAATCTGCTATTGGAGACCAACGATGACGGTTATACAGCTCTGCACCTGGCGGTACGACAGAATCAGTTCCTTATTGCCGAAGCAATTTTCGATATAATCGACGAGCGGGACTTGGGAAAAGCGATCTACCACAGGGCAACTGAGGTTCCAGGCTCCGGTGAAAATAACGAAAAGGCCTTTGCCAAGTACTATGATCGTGCCTGCGATAGACTGGAGGCGAACAGACACAAGTTGAAGAACCGCCGGCTCAAAACAAACGTGATCAACTCAACAGAGGCTAGAGCGGGGAATACGCCCCTTTTCTATGCCGTCGAAGGCGAGCAAGGTAGGAGAGGCAAAGAGTTTGCCATTAGATTAAATCCCCTGTGTTTGTTTGTATTAATATATACGATGAAATTTATTTTATCTAATCTTTTTAACAGAACACTTTTGTTATTTCCTGCTGGCCCACCTGGCCGATCCGGACGAGGAGAACTTGAGCGGGCATTCCCCGAAATCGTTCCACTACGAATACGCTCGCATTTTGCGCATCAACTTGAAGGTTTCTCGTGTCATGGACAAAGTGACTGCCATTTTAAATTCTTGACATTAAGTGTTTCATTATTTAATTGTAAATACATATTATCGATTTCTCAGTGCAGTTATTTAACCCCAGTGTAAGTTGAAATTGGTTTCCTTGAGCTTGGCCAAATTCATGGGCTGCAGCGATGGAGGCAATAGTCCCGTCTGAGGATGCGACTTCCAGGGCCATTTCTTAGCTTTATTTTTCTTTTTACGGATAGCTGACTTCTTTTGGTTAATTACTAAAATGATACCAGTTACAAATATCGAAATATTGGTAAATGCAAAATGCTCACCTATTTTTTGCAACTCCAGTAATTCCTTCTCACTGTAATGGCAATAGTTGCAATACAGCTCGAACTTGCAGTATCCATTAAAATATCGTTTACATGGCTTTTTTAGGCGCTCCGCTTCCAGAATCGTTTTGGCATCTCCATATTTACATATGTGAATTTAAATGTTATTATCTGAATATTAGGTGAGGGATGGTGTGTTTACCCTCGAATCTCCGCATATAATTGGCCCTTGCAATTGTGTGGGCGATGCCATTATTGTGGAGTTTTCGTACGTTTAAGTCGTTTTTCATAAAACAGCAACAATAATCGCAGTAGTAACTTTTTCCACCCATTGCTAAACAAAAAAGGTAAACAAAACAAAAGAGATGACAATCAAGGTTGTTATTGAGCGATAGGATTTTGTTAATTATCGATAGCACATACATATGAAATGTCGAAGAATTCAATAGTGAAAAAAATTTATATTCTTAATTAATTAGTTTATTTATCTAAAATTGTTCCCAATAAGGTGTCATCCACATATTTCATTATAGATTTTTTCTAATATTTCGCCAAACTATCGGAACCGTGGGTTTATTGACCTTGAAGCGGATCGGATCGCCCACCACTATCTGAGTGTGCAGATTTTTTGCAACACTGCCCTTCGCGGTGAATAACAAATCGGCTTTGTCGGCATTTTTTTCTGGAACGAGCGGAGTTTAACGCCCCAAACACAAAATCATGGAGCCCTCGCTGGATAACTTCAAGCTGAGCTGCGAGCTACTGGGCCACAGCATGGACGTGCGAGCGGTGGCCGTGGCAGGCAGCGCCCCGGACGGCGGAGGTCAGATCATTGTGTCTGGCTCGCGGGACAAAAGTGCGAAGCTCTGGCGGCCAAGTGGGTGAGTTCGATGCGAGGCTTAGTGGTCCTCAGCCGCTATTAAGAGTATTCATTATCCAGAAACGAGTATTTGGAGAGCCTCACGCTGCAGGACCACAAGAACTTCATCTCTTACATCTACTTCCTGGAGTCTGAGCAGTGGATCTGCACGGCCAGCAACGACGCCACCATTTGCATTTACAAGCAAGAAAACGGTTTCGTGCCCTTGCTGACCCTAAAGGGGCACACTTCCACGGTCTGCGCTTTGGCCGGTGCACTGCAGCCTCGCAGCCTGATCAGCGGCAGTTGGGACAAGACGGCCAGGGTGTGGAGCATCAGCGAGACGGGCGAGGTTGCCTTCATTGCGCTGGAGGGCCATGAGGCGGCTGTTTGGGCCGTAACTACGCTGCCGGAACAGCGGAAATACGTGACTGGAGGAGCGGACAAGAACATCTACTACTGGAGCGAGAAGGGCGAGAAGCTGAGGCTGCTCAAGGGGCACACGGATTGTGTGCGCAGCCTAATTGGCCTGGAGGCAAACACTCTGCTCTCCTGCGGAAACGACGCCATCATCCGCTTTTGGAACGAGGACGGGGAGTGCGTGCGCCAGCTGAGTGGGCACACCAACTACATCTACGCGATGGCCAGAAATCAGGCCTTGGGCGAGCAGGTTGTGGTGTCGTGTGGCGAAGACAGCACGCTTCGAATGTGGAACGTCATCACCGGCAGCGAACTGGGCGCCCCTATCCTGCATCCAGCGATTTCTGTGTGGTCTGTGGCGTGCCTGCAGAACGGAGACATCGTCACCGGCTGCAGCGATGGTGTGGTGAGGGTCTTCACCCAGGTGCCGGCTCGCCAGGCGGGCGAGAACACACTCAAGGCCTTTGATTTGGCAGTTGCCACGAGGAAGTCTCAGATGACCGAGGAAATCGGGGGTGTCAAGAAAACGGAGTAAGCTATAAGATGAAATACCCATTAGGAGATGTCTCCTAACGGCACTCTTGCTTCATCAGTCTTCCAGGTCCGGAGGCCCTGCTCTCGAACGGAACCCGTGAGGGGCAAACCAAGATGGTGCGACATCCGGACGGTTCCGTCAAAGCCTACAGCTGGGAAATGGGCAACTGGAATCTAATAGGAGATGTGACCGGAGCAACTGGCGGCACACAAGCCAGTTCCGGCAAGAAACTGTACGAGGGCAAGGAGTACGACTTTGTGTTTAACGTTGACATCTCCGATACGGCACCACCTATTAAGCTGCCATACAACCGCGGCGAGGATCCCTGGCAGGCGGCCCAGGCCTTTATCCATCGCCACGAACTCCCTCAAGCTTACCTCGACCAGGTGGCAAACTTTATAGTGAAAAACTCTGAGGGT
This sequence comes from Drosophila ohnishii, assembly GCA_018905755.1. Classification (NCBI taxonomy): domain Eukaryota; kingdom Metazoa; phylum Arthropoda; class Insecta; order Diptera; family Drosophilidae; genus Drosophila; species Drosophila ohnishii. Next base: position 3,259 of record JAEIII010040830.1, on the reverse strand, counting down.
GCTGCGCCGGTTGTGCAAAGTCATGCGCCCAGTGGCTACCAGGATCCGTTTACTGGCGGCTCTCGTTACGTTCCCGGTTCGAGCAACACCAACTTGCAAAGCGGCGGCAATGTGGATCCCTTCACGGGCTCCTCAAGCTACTCCACGGGAAGCAACAGCAACTCCCAGTCGCGCGTAGACGTGAACTTTGTGCGATCCGGGGACAAGCACTTCCCCGTTAGCAGCTACCGCACCTTCGACACCTGTGATGCCAGCAAAGTTTTGGAGAAAATGAAGTAAGTAGCCGCAGTCCGTGTTTCAGTTCGATTTGTGTGTATTTTATGTAGTCTAAGAGTACATTTCTTTCGGTTCTTCCTAAAGCCCAATGCTTCTTTTCATTGCTTTCTTTTATTTTAAAGAGAATTCAATAACAAACTAACGCCATCCGATGGAAAAGTTGGTGAGGAGGTCCTACTGGCTGTCATCAAACTCACGGAGCCGTCACCAGAACTGGATTTGACCTCGCTCGAAGCCTTGATCATCCTGCTGAAGTGGCCTGCGGCCATGCTCTTTCCGGTGCTGGACATCCTGCGCCTGGCCGTCCGCAATGAGGCCATCTTCAGTGTCTTGAACAACAGCCACAGCTTCCTGGGCATCGTGATACCTCAGCTAGCCGGATCGGCTGCAAACCAGTTGATGGTTGTGCGATGCCTGGCCAATAGCTTGGGCCACGCTGCCGGACGGCAGCAGGTTGAAAACCGCCTGCCGCAGATCATCGAGCTCATTGCGGGCATCAGGGCGGGCAGTGCCAACCTCCAGATTGCAGTGGCCACTTTCTACCTAAACGTGACCATAGCGCAGACACTGGGAGTGGCCAAGTCGGAAGTGTGCCATGAGGTCACTTCCGGAGTGGTGGAGTTGCTCAAGTGGGCCAAGGACCTGGAAGCTTGCTACCGTTCCATGCAGGCCATCGGCAACCTGACCACCACTCCGTGCGGCCAGGAGACCATCGCTCAGGTAGTGTCCGTGGACTATGTGATGGACAAGCTGAGGGAGCTGTCTAGCACTCCGCAGGGCGAAAACTTTAGCAAGGTGAACTCGGCGGGCAACGCCCTCTTGGCCGCCTTCTAGGATCGGATCTCCGCAGCACCAGCACTCACGGCATTAACTATCAGTCAAAATTATATAAATGGGAGAGATATGGAGTTTTTTCTAAATACAAAATATTAACGATATTCCAATGATGTTCTATAGCTCTAGCTACAGCTGCGACCCGCCTGGGGTCGGGATAAAGTAAGTAATCTTCCCTTCAAGGAGAAGCCTTTTAAGTCACTCAGGTCCAGTGCGCATTCTTGACGTGCCGCGCCAGATTTGAGCTCGTTACGAAAGTCTTTGTGCACTTAGTGCACTGGTAGGGTCTCACCCCAAAGTGGGTCTGCATGTGACACTCCAGGCTGGTTTGGTACTGGAAATCCTTGGGGCATTCGGTGCACTTGTAAGGCCTTTCTCCCGAGTGCGTACGCATGTGCGCCTGAAGGGAGTAGTTTTGGGTATACGAACTGGGACAGAGGGCACACTTGAATGGGCGCTCTCCCGTGTGCATCCTCATGTGCCGCTTCAGATCCTGGTTGGTTATAAATGCCTTGGGGCAGGCGGAACAGTCGTACGGTCGTTCACCCGTGTGGATCCGGACATGCTCGGTGAGCCCAGAGTGTTTGGCAAAGGATTTGGGACAGTAGGTGCACGTGTACGGACGCTCGCCGGAGTGAGTGCGGAAGTGGACCTGCAGGCACTGCCTGTTGATGAACGACTTGGGGCAGAGGGAACAACTGTACGGCTTTTCGCCCGTGTGCGTCCTGATGTGAACCTTGAGATACTGTTCACCCGTAAAGGCTTTGGAGCAGTGAGGACAACTGAACGGCTTCTCGCCCGAGTGGGTTCGTATGTGCATTTTGAGGTTGTGCTTCACCTTAAAGGCTTTCGGGCATTGCGGACACTGGAACGGTCTCTCCTCGAAATGGGTGCGGATATGATTTCGGAGGTTATCCTTTACTATACAAGTCTTCGGGCAGTGCGGGCACTGGTACGGCCGTTCGCCCGTGTGGGTGCGCAGATGCACCTTGAGATGATACAGAGCTGTAAAGGCCTTCTGACAGTGTGTGCACTCGAAGGGTCGTTCTCCGGTGTGGGATCGGCAGTGCCTGTTAAGGTGTGCAGCCGTGCCGAAAGTTTTGAAGCAGTTTTTACACTTGTGTGGACTGTCGCCGGTGTGTCCTCGGATGTGGATTTTGAGCTGAGCCATAAGCCGGAATCTCTTTGGACAATGGGGACACTTGTGCGGAAGATTCGCGTTCTTATCCTCATCTTCAGCTTTCTCGCTTCCCTGTGCCTTGTCGACATCATTATGATCCTCCTTATCCTCAAGAAAGTCATCGTCTATCTCCTCGCTTTTCACATGACAATCAAAGAGATCGATTTCGTCGTCGGACTCGGGTTCTTCTTCGATGGGCTCGTTTTTTACTTGGCACGCGAACCGGTCACTAAATGGATCTGGCCCTTCCTCTGGTACATGTTCCTCCGTAACTTCACTCCTCTCATTATCGATGTACTGGTAAGTGAACGTATCCCCAGATCCTTGTACATCCTCTTCGTTGAATTCGTTTTTGACAGGATCAACCGATTGGTAAGTGTGGATCCCACCGCTTTCCTGTGAGTCCTCCTCTTTAATGATTTCTATCTTTACTTGTTTCAGGAATCCATCTGTAGTTGAACCCTCATCTTCGGCACGCTGACATTCTTCAATTTCCTTTTTGATGAAGACTTGGTTGTTGGACTGGGAAGAGGAGGCCTTGCCGTCCTCCAGGGATTTCTCCTTAAATGTGTGTTCCGAACCCTCCATAGCTCCCAGTTTACCCAACTGATTCAAGTAACCGATGTGTAATTATAAACGTTTACTAATAAATCGATTAGAGATGCCAAGTAACTGGCTTGTGACTGGCAGCAGCAACGGCTTAAAAACTTTAATGTCAACTTTCAATACATTAAACACCAAAACATTCAACTAAATTGCCGATTTCGCAAGAGAAATATATATATTCCATTCAACTAGTGGAAAAGCAGTAAACAAAAACACCTGATTCATAAAACGCTGTGCTAGAGATGGGGAAACATTGACGCAAAAATAGATGTTCGATTATGATTATCGATGTTTAAAAAAAGATTTTTATTTAATTATTATCATTTTATTATATTTCTATCGAAAAGGAATTAAAACAGCGGC
>JAEIII010040829.1:0-13444 GCA_018905755.1 Drosophila ohnishii | reverse complement strand
ATCTGCAAGGGTATACAAACTTCGGCGTGCCGAAGTTAGCTTCCTTTCTTGTTATTGTTTAATTTTCAACAAACAGGTAATATCGCTGCTCAGAAGTTAATATTCTGAACGTGCTTCAAATACCCTTGACAAGGGCATTAGATGTCGCTCTGCCAAGCCTCACCTCATTTAATAGAAATGCAAAATTATTAAGAAAATGACAAAAAATAAAAAGAAAAGTAAAACGAGGGGACAAAAGCATTAGCGAGGCAGTAGAAGAATAAGTGTGGCTATAAATAGGGAAAAGAGCTCGCAGCTCATTGGACCCTTGGCCACTGTCTTTGCGAAATCCATTAACTTTATTAAGGAGCTTTAATTAGTTACCCTCAACTGTCCCGATGCCTACTTTTCATTAATTACCGGGGCGACCCGCTCCGCGCTGGGAGCTCCTCTCTAATCCCCGGGATGAGCCCAAATGAGTCGAGTGGAGCCAAGGCAACCACTTAAAGACACTTCTTACCTTTTGATGGCCGCCTGCGACCAAATAAATTACAAACTGCGCCAACAATGGGGGTCCAGGGATGACTGGCACTCCAGGGTTTTGATTGAACACTCGCATCCTAAGTTTTGACGTTAATCTTTGATTGGTGGGGGCGACGGGAGGTGGGGGGCGGACGACGGACAGCGATGGCAATGGAGCTCTTCGTTTTCGCTGACACTTCATTATGTGATTTTAATATGAATATACATACAACAATGGCCCCATTTGGAGGGTAGTTTCTGGCCCGGCCCGGCTCCGCGAGAGAATCTCATTTGGACCCCAAAACGTTTGATCTTAATTAGTGTACTTGAGCGTTCTTCGCTCCTCTTCCGCCGAGTTCGAGTGTCGGCTTTGCATCAGCGAAAATGACAAAATGTCGCAAATCACTCGGGTCGCCGGCACGCGGTGTGGGGGGTCCTTGATTGGCATCATTTTCCTCCCGATTTCGCTCCTGCCTTCGCCTTTTGTTTAAGCGGATTTCATTCGCATATTAATTGAAGTTTACACAGCAGCAAAAAGTAGTAAACCCGCCGAACACTAATTAAACTTAAATTCGCACTGTACAAATAGAGGGGTACGTATTTTATTATTTATATCGGACCAAGTTCCATTTCCAAAATGAACTGTGCTTGTTATTGTTGCCGATACTCTTTACTTGAAATGTATTGTATGTAGCCACTTATAATGCTATATACTACTGAGCGCAATATATCGCGATGTAAGTCCCATTGTTTTAGACTTTCTAACTAAGATCATTCGGAAATTTGTACTAAGAAAGATACCTTGAATACTCTCAGTGCATTGACATCGAATTACCTAATAGAATGCGGAGTGGGGTCATTGAGTTCCGCGTCAAAATGTCAAGCATGCTGGCGAGCTTAGTGTGGGTAAATATTTTTCAATTAAAATCGCTGCCTGGCTATTTGCTCAGCACTTTAGCGACACGCATAAAAATTTAGTAGACTCATAGACAGAGGTATTTCGATTGCCAAAACGGAGGGGGGGCCTGGGACAGAGGACTCATTGAGACGTGAACGAGGAAACATGAATGAGATGGCTCGTTCGAGCTTTTACAAAGGTAATTAAAAATGCAAAGATATTTAATTAAATTGTATATATACTTTTGATGATCAAAACGCGTAGGGTATTTATATCAATTATAATTTAGTTAGTACAGTTTAGAACTTTAAAGTTATTAATGGTCAACAGCATTTAATAAGAGCTTAAATATAGTTATTTGCAGAGTTTAAAGCAATTAAATTCCTCTCTTTTTTAAGCACACAAAGTAAACTAATAATCATAACCTCTGGGGACAGACTGTGTCCCAACTAAACTTTCCATAACTCATTTTACAGCTGAGCGAGTTCAAGTGGTCTGCTTCCCTGTGGACACAATATCAAGCATACGCCATGTTAGCATCGCTTTATGCCGAGTTTTGGCACACACTTAATTACCCGAAAAGCCAAGTCAGAAAAAGCAGAAACTGTTGTGCCATATCTTCCGCAAATTGGCGAGGACTCTGTTACCCCCCGAATGCGGTGCTTAACTTTTCAACTGCAGCGCCAAATGGAAACCTCAGTGGCAACAAGAACAAGAACAACGATCAAGCAGCAAATGCCCTGCAAAGTGTCGATAATTACCTGTAAAAGTTTGAGCCAAACCATTAGCAGCATAATGAGGCCTGTCTAGCATAGATTTCCCAGCTCGACCCAAGCAGCGCATTCGGTTAGTCCCACTATCCCCCTATTCCTCAACCTAGATGAAACAAAAACGGACGGCAGAGCTCGCTGAAGAGGGGCGCAACAAAAAAAAAGTGAAACAACACAACTAAAACTTTCACCCATTTGAACTCAAGGGCAAGTGCGGGCAGCGGCAGCTGGAGAAATGCTGGAGCCAGAGCAAAAATAATGGCAACAGCCACACTTGACTGGCGTTGAGTGGTTCATAATTAAAGGGGAAAACCCCAAAAAAGCCTTGAACTCATTCAACCGGCTGTGGCTGCATTGCGTGCAGTTTGGCCTGAAAGTTGGCCAAGTTGCACAGGCCGCACAATTGTTGCACGCACACAGGCCAACCACAGCCAAGTGGAGTAGAAAAATACCTATGGGCGTGTCCCCACTAGAAGGCCAGTTGCACTGAAAATATTTTCCAATTTATTTAATTTAAACAAGGTTTAATATTAGCACGAAACAAGTAAACCGTTGATTCTAATTTATACTTACATCAGCCATTTTGTTTGACTAACTTAGCCAATCCATTTTAAATTAATCTTAAGAAAATTCCATTTAAGGCTAAAAAATAATTAAATAATGTTTCTATTTCTGTAAACAGAAATAAACCAAAGTCTCCAGAACAAAAAGGGGAGCAGTAACGTAGCATATGTCATTTTTACACAGCATTTATTTTGTTTTGTTTTAATTTAAAATTAATTTAAAATGTAAAAAACATTTGATAATAACATAAAACGAAGAGGAAATTGCGCTCATTAATAATTTTCTGTGTAATAATTTGTCGATTGCAAATGCACATATAGACATACTTCTCAACACATATTCATATTTTCCCTGAGGCCTGACCAAGTTTTCCTTGGACTCTAATTACCATCTTTGACTTGAAGTTGGCGTGGTCGAAACAACTTTCTGCCTGGTTTAATTTCTTAATACTTCACTCGATTGTTTCTCCTTGATTTTAAAGGAAACTTTATGGTGTTTTTGGTTTAAGACTAAATGTAATGTATAATCTATTATGTACTATTTTTATTTATATTTAATCAGCAAACGGTAAGCCGTTTTTAGTTCATCTAAACAAAGCGTGGTTTATTTTACACATTTAAATTTTGAAGCTTAAGCTAACATATGAACTTTCTACGAACGTCTCAATATAAAATAAATCTTTGAGATTAATGCTTGTCATCATGTTTCTTAGCCTTAGCTTTTGGATCAGCCTGGGTATTCTTTTTCTCCTGTTTTCCCTTCGGCGGCTTTGAGAGGTCCACCTGCTCCTTGGGCTTCTGTTCAACATCTATGACCAGCAAAATGGCAGCCAATGCAACAGCTAAAACCATAGCCACATAGCCGGTGGCATAGATCTCGGGGATCGTCAGAAACTTGTTCAGACCCCAGATCATGTGCCGGGTGGCAGCGACCGCGTGGTATGCAAATGGCGTCACCACCATGACCCTGGAGGCCGTTATAACGCCAGGGCAGTCGCAATCCTCGGCCTTCTTCACCAATCCCTCCATGTCCCCTTGCATGCAGAGTCCGGATATTCCCAAGGCCCAAACGAAAATAGCCAGGACAAAACCGCTAATACGCAGGCAGATGGACAGCAACGAAGTAAGCTGTATCTTATAGATAGATAGGTGGGGCGACATTTCCCGTCCCAGCAGCATATTGCGATCGTCATACGGCAAATCGGGGACTGGGCGGAAGGGTATGACTTTCAGGATGACCGGCGGTACCAGAACATTTCCGTCCGCCCCAATTGTCGTGGGTCCGCTTCCCTTGACTTCCTTGTCATCTTTGGTTGCAAGCCAACGAGCAGTCGCCAACGGTTTCTGGCTGAGGAGCTGTCTCAGTAGGGGACTTCTTTGGTTCAGACTTCTAGCCAATAGGCGACTGTCCAGAAATTTAACAGCTTTAGAAGGGCTTTCAAGACATTATCTACTTACCTTGCGTACATCTTCAAAACAAAATTCACTGTGGGAGAAGTAAAAAGTCCAGTTGATCAAGTGTCAACAGATTGAAACACCAGTATAGAAAAGCACATCTGTTATATTGAAGTTTCAAAATCTTCAGAATTGAAAGGTAAACTGTTTACACTGTCAGATTATCTTTAGGTATAACATATTCACTGATTAAAGGTTTGGACAATAACCTTTGGGACTCCTTAAACAAATTTCCGCCAGCTTAAATTATTTTGCAAAGCTAAAATCGAGTACGTTACATCCTATTTTAGTGATTTCTTTACAAGTGATGTGGGAAATGCGATTGGCACCTTGATAGCATTACCTGACCAGGAACTGGAAGGCAAAATCAGCATCTTGTGCATATGCCATAAATTTATGCGACGATTGGATGAGCTACAATTCGATTTGCTGATGGCCAGGCGGCTTTATTAGATTTCTTTGGATTTACCATCAGGTCGCTGTTAATCCACCACCGGTTATTTTCCTTCCTTTCCCGGGTTCCCTCACTGCCAATCGAAGTCGGATGCTGGAAATGGGAAGGCACATTAAAAGCATTTCTTCAACCACTGAAATTTCATTTGCAGCTCTTTGCAATCATTTGCCTAAATAAATACGTCGCACACAACAAAGCAGCCCACACACTCACACCCACGCCCAGGCACAGCCATTCAGGAACATCTATACACACTCTGGAAATCATTTCAATTTAATAAAATTCATTTGAGTTTTGCGTGGCTGCGGTTTGCTCTCCTTTGCCCGCTTGACACATTTCATGTTCATTTTCGGCTCTGCTCGCATGAATTTCTGAGTCCGGAAAGCTGGCAAAACTTCACGCTCAATTAGCATCTGTTATCGTTGCTTTCGTCCCAAGCCGAAATTTATTCTTTGCCACACATCAAAGACATGCACTCAGTCACTCTTTCGCCCATCGATCAATCAATCAATCAATCATTTGCTGGGAAAACATTTCATAAATCAAACGCATACACAAGCCGAAATAAATATCGTCAAAGCACACAAGCGAACGCGGTCAGAGGGCAGGTTGATGAAATTAAAAATAATCGAATCAGTAGAATTGTAAAATAAATTAAGGCTTAAGAGAAGCTGAATAAAGTTGGCCTTGGCCAGTGCCAGGAGAAGTTTCCGTAGCTGCTGGTGTTTCGAGTATGAAAAAGTTTCTGTGTGTGAAAGAGCATGCCAAGGAGTCATTAAGCCTATATACGTATACTCAATGTAATGATAGGGCACAGGCGACGCAAGTTTCATATGGAATGCCTTATAAGACTTTATATATTATATTTGAATAATTATACATTATATTTAAGACGTAGCCTTTTTTTTGAACTGAAAAATGAATTTAAATTTGTTCAATTATCATATTTTATTTGCAATATAGATGATTAAAATTCAATGTAGTTCTAATTTCATAAAAATATAAAATTCGATTATATAAATAACCATCTGTTAACTGAAAATAGCTGTCGCCTGGCATTATTTTCCGATTTTATGAATATGCCGGCTGTGCTTTGTTCATGTATACATATGAGTGAAAAGAGTGTTTTCGTCTGAAAGGCAAAATCGTAAAAGCGAAGCTCTTGCTACCGCCACGTCCCCGTTTTCTCTCACACAGACAGAAAAGTCAGGCGATTGCTTTTGCCTTTCAAGGAACTCAATATGCGTATCCGTGTTTAATTAAGATTCGAGTTCGCGTCAGTATATGAGTGCTCGTGCCGGTGTGTGCGTACGAGTCTCGGGCATATGAATACATGTATGAGCGCATGCATTTAATTTAATTTTCATTTCAATTGATTCGATGACTTTACGTTTCATTTCACGTCTCGATGCGATTTCAATTACAACACTCTCCTCGGAGAAAGCTCTCACCTATGCGCGGTGTGCGACAAGTCGGGGCTCAAACCGTTGACGGATTCGCAAATTTATTTGCATATCACGCAATCTCAGCCAAGGACACAACGGGCGCAGGTGAAAATTCATATGATTGCCAAGGAATACGGTTCAGGTATTGTTCCGTTCTTTTGGATATCAACGCTCCACAATTGTGGGCTGAATAAATAATTACAGGAAGGTTTTAAATTTATTTCATTAGGTCTATGGAATTGACTCAAGATTTGTATGTCAGGTGCAATTAAAATATGCAACAAAAATATGTTATAGCCATATTTCATTTCCCGTCATAAGTTGTTGTGCTTCTAAACTGCATCATCGATTATTATTTCCTCTCACTTTCTAAAAAACTCGCTTCATTTTCCATTCTGCACATACTTTTGCACCTGTTCTACGGTCACCTTTCACTTGGTTCTAGTCTCGTTTGGCCATGGCTTCACACATAGTCAGGCTTAAAAGTTAGCCATACAACTTCTGCGAGCTAAGCCGAAAGCTAGGAGCGAGCACAAGCCAGCCGCAAAACTAAGCCTTTGCCCATTTTCCCCTGCTTGATTTCCTTTTTCGCCAATAGGGCGGCTGCTATTTGGCATTGCATACTTCCCGGCTGATATTTAACTCTGCCGCCATTGCACTATGGGGCATTTGCCCAATTTTTTCGAATAAATGAATAGCTCGCGAACTATGTAACATATTTAAGTGAGGTTTCTTTTTGTAGTGCTCCACATGCCTTTACACACCTCTTTTTTTTTTCTTCAACACAGAGTTTTTGGAGCTGCCTTCTATTATTACTTATATGAAGAGCAACAGCTACTACTCCCAATCCAAAGGAAAAGTGAGAATAGTTCCTATATAGACACCTGCACGTCCTCATACATTTTATTTCAAATATGCAGTCATGTTGTTTTCAGAAGTATTTTTGCTTCTCACAATTACAGTGTATCTTTACCTAAGGAAGCTCCGGAATTTGCAACGAAAGTGCTACATCTCCTACATTATAACTGTAAGTATGTATTCTATCCATTTAAAGCTAGAAAACGGTCTAATACCTATGCAGTTTTGTGCTCTACATGGTACGTATGTTGTTGAAAAATTTTAGTAAATTGAGTGTAGATATACACAGGAGCTATAAATTTATTACAATAAGAATAATGATAATGATGAATGATTATGATGATTAAACTTATCGAACTGCAGGATATTCCAACAGATTTTTGTTTTTCGCTAAATTCACTTGGCCATCAATTGTTGCGAGGCTTTACTTCGGTCAATTAAGCTGAATCTGTTTATAGCTTGGGGATCGGTAGCTGATCATTCGTAAGGTTATAATGGTGTAATCTAGCCTGTTCCGACTTATATACTAGTGAGAATAGGCAGAAAACTATCTGCAAAGGTTTATTCATGTAGCTCCAAAACTGAAAAACTAGTGTGCGTAAAAACGAAAAGACTGACGGATATTACTAGATCGGCTGTTCATGCTGATGAAAAATATAAATATAGAAAAAATGAAATATAATAATAACCCCTGCCATGGTATAATAGTAGCTTTTAGCCAGAAGAAGTTCTCGTTTGCCACATTGTTACGCATTTTTTCTGCGGCTGGTGCAAGGTTGGGACGTGATTTTCTTTCCACATTTGGCAGCCTAAGCTTTTGGTTTTTGGAACTGCTGCAACACAAAGCCATTTTTTTTTTTCCACCCGCCTTCAGTTTGCTTTTCCACATTCTCTGTGCCACTGGTGCACCACTATGTGCTCTTTTTTGTAACAAATGCAACGGAAAACCTATTTCCTTTGTGGATATGAGTAGGAAAATGCTTGTTAGCGCCGCATATGCCACAATCTCGTGTGTGTGGAACCTTGAACTTGTTGCAATGGATACGAAAACTGTTGGTTTTCCTTCACCTCGCCTTTTTGTCCTTCTAACAATGCTAATTTCATTAGAGCAACCGGCAGGAAAAAAGAGAAAGCAGAAGTTCAAACACACGTAAATGAGCGCAAGGACAGATCGTGGCTAACATTCTACGTTTTTCCTATATAAAATGACAATTACATTTCGACAGTAGGGTAAAAAAAAAACTAAGAGAACCAAAAAAGGTACATCGAAGTGAAAGCAAACTTTTAATTGCGCATACGACAGGTGTGACACGGCCAACGCAGCTCAAGTTGTGCGCGAGTGCGGGTCCAGGTGTAGGTGTTTTTATGTGTGTGTATGTAAGTGTCAGTGTGAGTTTTAGCAAAACTTTTCCAACATTTCCATCCCAATTAGTGGGCCACAGAAAACACACGAAAAACATTTGCAATTGACAAGCTTTTTGACAAACGCCTCTTGACTAATTATAAACACTTTTTTAATAAAATTTGTAGCTTGTTCTTAAGGTAATTCACATTCGGGACATAGAAAAAAATTCTCTAGAAATTTAAAACCACTTGGTATATATTTAAATTGAACAATTGTTATTACATGAATTAATTGTGATTTACAAATCTAAATCTCATCTTTAGCTTAGGCTAAAAATTTACCTAATAATTTCATATTGTTTTATAGCCAAATACATTATTTATGTTATGTTAAATATCCTATTTAATTTAATAAATCGAAATACTCTTCGCAACGAAGAGTACCACCTTGCGTTGAATCTGAACCTTAATCTGCACCTTGTTTGGCGAGTTTCTTTTGCGGTCTGTGCCCTGTCTCAGTTGTCAGTTTGTAAAATTGAATTCTTGCCCGGTTTGTTTGGCTTTTGAAAGATTTATAACATGGCCGTGGGGCGGGGGGAGCTCGGTGTCCGAATGCCAATGGCCGCGTATCGATAAGCACAATGGCCGTTCGGGTGAGTGTGTGTCTGTGACAGTTACACACACACAGGCATACCGACCACCGCTCACGTACAGGCCAACAACACACCCATCGGCGGCGACAAACTTTTTAATCAAATTTTTTAACGCAATTTCTTTGACTACTTTTTGTTCTCCGTCTCTGTCTCTCTCCATCTCCCTCTCCCTGTCTCTCCCCTGGCTGCTGTTGCATATGCATGCTCAATTGTGTTTGTATTGGCAAAGGACATGCTTTGTGATTTATACACACATCACACAAACACACAGCAGAGCGCGATGCTGGACGAGGCAGCGGAACAGTGGGTGGCGGGTGATGGGGGCTGGGGTGTGGAAGATGCTGGAGGTTTGCTGCCTCCAAGCAAACAACAGCTTTTTTTGATTTATGAGCGCTTTGGGTGCCGCCATCGTCAACGACACACGCACACACATGGACAAAAAATATAAAGAACATATCCGAAACAGCGGAGAATCGACAGCTGAATACATTGAAGGCAAAACTTTAGTGGAAGTTCAAACGTGCAAGTTAATAAAAAAATAAATAAGGGGGAACAATGCAGTCCCGACCACTGAATACGCGCTCATGGGTTGTCTTTTTTTCCAAATTGATATAGATCCTGATTCTTACTCTGCCGGTTTGAAAACTATTTAAATTTAAACTTAAGATTAACTCACATAAATTTAGAAAGCAAATATAAGTAAAGGCACTCATCCAGTGAACAAATAAAAAATATTTACAGTGAAACATAGATATAATATTGAAATTTATGACTATTAATAATTATTATTATTTTAATTTAAACAACAAGAATATATATAACACCGTCTTTAAAAGTTAAATCAGCGATGATCTGAACTAAATCGAATACAATTCATATAAATAAACTTCCAAAAAAGTGGGTCGGCTATTTAATGGCTATATATCTTGGATAGAACGGCAAATTTCCTGACATTACGCTGCCCGTTTGGGGGTTCCCTTTTTTTTAGTTGTTCTTTTTTTTCGATCTCCTTGGTGTCTGGGCCTATCGCCTATCAATTTTTATTAATCCCCACTGACAGCAGCCAAATGTTATTTATAAATACGAAGCGCATGAATTTTAATTAAGCGCAACCCGCAATTGCTTTGGTTTGGCCCTCCGGTTCGGCTTTATGTGGGGCTTGAGCCTGGGCTCCGGACTCCGGCAGAGCCATTGTCCATATGAAATTTTGATTGATGACTCCCCGAACAGTGGAACTGCCCGGCTCTGCACTCCGCCCTCCGTCCGTCTAACTATCGATTGTCGCTGTCATAAAAAGTGAGGGCCCAAAAGGAGCACATATATGTGCATAAAGAGGGAATGAGTATGCAGTGCCGAAGCTTATGCAAATCAAGACATGCCGCACACATCACTTTGTTTTACCAGCCGCCCTTGCCCCTGCCACGCCCAGTTTTTATACCGCCGCCCACGGGCGAGTGCAGGAGCTTGTCAAAACTTGGTTTCCCCTTTTTGTAAAGAATCTGCTATAAAAAACGAGCTCTGAATTGCTGTATATTGTTGAGACGACTCGTCAAATACCCTTGAGATGGCTTGAAAAAAATATTTTTTAAATTATAAATTAACTCAAAGGTTTTTATTTTTATTAAACAAATTAATACAGGCTTTTATCTTAAAATAACATAAATGGAAAAAATACCATTTTCATCTATTTTTTGGCATAGTCTCTTTTGCAAGCCTTGCTCCCAAAAATAAAGATTACAGTTTACATGCGTTTTAATTGCAATTAGTAAATATCGTGAAATATGATCCCATTTTTTAAGGGTATTCAAATCAAAAAAATTCTCCTCTGCATATTGTTAACCGGCTGTTTGGCAGACCAAAAAGCAGGAACCGGGAGCAGAAATCGTGATGGGGACCGACTCTGCGATTCGGCCTGGGACTGAGGCTGCAGCTGCAGATTCTGCCGGCGCTGGAGCAACACTTGCCCGAGTTGATTTTTGCATATTTCTGATAGCGTCGGCATTAGTCTCCAGTGAACTGGCACATAAAAGCACAGTTATGGACTGATTGTCGGGGCCGCTATCCGACGTACGTGTAAATTGCCAGCCATCTTCCCAGCGACGGATGACCCCTAGCCCCACCCCACCTCGCTGTCTATTGCAGGCACCAAGTGTTAGTATTTCAAACTTTTGTTCAATAAGATTTATATGACTGACAGTTTGGGGTGGGAGCCAAGCCCGGCACAGTGCAGAAAAACAAGTTTTGATTTTCGATTCTTTTCGCTTTTTTCTGATATGTAGTTTGAGTTCTCACTTCCCTCTCTCCATTTCTGCCGCAATTTTTTGCTTGTGTTTTATTTTTCGTTGTTCACAGCTTAACTGCGCGACAGTTCACAATCCTAGTTGGGCCCCTCGAAAAAGGGCCTTCGAAATGTTGGATTTCTGACCAACGTTTCAGTTGTTTAAATATATTTAAAGTGGGATGCAGGTTGCCTTTAATAAGTTGTCAAGAATATAAAGTCAAAATGCCAGAGTAAGTAAATCTTGTGTATTATTACATTATTCGAGAGGACTGTTTTTGAAGGACGTTGAATTTGTATTAATAAAATTATACATTATCACTCTTCTCAGTAGTAATAGCTACACAAATGATCATCCTCCGACTTGTCCATGTTACAGATTACAAAGCAATTGACAGGCAGCAAATAAGCCATTATCCTCAAGGGCCTACCTATAGAGCCTAAGTAAACAAGCCGGGACAAGCGAATCGGAACAATCTGCACAGATTGAATCTACTACAGATACTGAGAGATACGCAGATACTTGAGCTATAACGCACAGTTTTCATTGTTGGCTTACGCCGCTCCGAGATGTTATTTTGTCTGGTGGCGTATTAACTCTATCACGAGCCACTCGAAACGCAGCCAAACCATCCATTCAACCTAAGCCTCTCCACGAGAGCACACAGACACACAGAAAAAAATAACTGGCCATAAAGAAAGTTTTCTATTTAATAGTTTAATCTTTAAATTGATTGTTTTGATAAATTGGGGAACTTATATGTACATGTTATGCGTTATTTGGTTAATTTGTAATGTAGCCTTTTCTTTAACATTAGTTTTTCTCTGTGTATGAATATACTACACACACACTAATGCACAACAATGCGGGGAAAGGAGAAGGGTCCTCAATACATAGAAATTCCTCGACTAGGCGCTGTTATTGAAACCACTCGAGCGCGAACTGTGAGTGCTAAAAGCTGCAGATCTGTAGTGGGATATAGGGATATATACCGAGGAAGCAGATAAAGGTGAAAAGGGGCTGGGCGGACGGAGGCGGGGCGGTGTGCAAGTGCACACCTTGTCCGCATAGGTCTACAATAATTGCCTGCACTTTAAGTGCGCCATTAGTACTAAATTACAGACAGCCAGCCAACCAAGCGGCAGCTAACGGCGCGGTCTAATTACGCGCTCACCTGCAGCTCCCCTTTTGCGCCCACTTTCACTACCCCAGAGACCACCCCAGCCACCCACAGCCACCCACAACCACCCACAACACAACCCCATCCACCCATCGAAGCAGCAAATGCAGGAAAAAGTAAAGTGCGCTAATGGCAATTAGAAGTTTACCCGAGTGCAGTCAAAAATTTTGTAACGGCTGCAGCTGAAACTGGAAAATGGAACCGAAGCTGAAGCTGAAGCTGGTGCTGCATTATTGAACATTTGGCTAATTGCCGTATAATTATTGCAGTTAAAAAATTTAGCACGATGCCAGGCGGTGGCGATAGTGTTGGCAGTGGCTCTGGCAATCCTTGACCGTTGCAGAAACTCCCCAATGGGTCAGGTCATTGTTACACTTGAATATGCTAAATTACGTATACGCCACGTTTGCCTAGCAAAATTCAAGCAAAAGCCACAAACATTTGCATTGCATTGACCGAGACAGTAAGACGAAGGACTAAGATGCACTGAAAGAAGCATTTTAAAATAGGTTTTAGTATAAATTTAATGACTGTAAAGAATTAAGGAATTAAGTTTTTGCCAATTTTTTGGTTTCTTTGACATCATATATTTTGTAATTGAGAATTCAAATCCATCTTAAGCTTAAGGTTTAGCTAAAAAATGAAAAGAAAAAGAGCTTGTGTTTAACGATATCCGTCAAGTATATCATCAGCTAGATGGGTATAGTATTGTTTTTCCGTTTTAAATTCAGATCTCTTGTCAACACTCTTCCTCCTATGGTTTATATTTGTTAAGGGGTTATCCGGGATTTGAGGCACAAAAAAAGGCCTATTTTCTTGAATTTTTTTAAAAGATCCTACGACAATTTTGCAAATTTAATTTATTCTACATTAATGTATAAGGTTTGAACTAAATTGTGTAAAAATTTTAAGAGCTTGTCTTTGAACGAACGATTTTTTTTTAATTAGAAATTTAATTTTTTGTAGCGTTTTTCATAAAAAGTATCATTTTTACGTACATTTTGGCCATATTTTGGGTTATAAAATCAGTTCTAATTGAAGATA
>JAEIII010040827.1:0-25867 GCA_018905755.1 Drosophila ohnishii | reverse complement strand
TGGAAATGATAAGTTATGTAATTCATTTTTTATAAGAAAGTTCCCTTCTGGTTGAGGGGCCCAAATTTTAATCTTTCATAACTATGCTAAAAAGGCTTTAATTTCAAATTGGAAAACTGTTTTGTATTAGTTTTTATCAGGCTTACAAATCTGCTTACTAAATTTAAAATTTTAATAAATCCAAATTTTTGGCCATTTTTGAATATTTTAATGATGTAACCCCTCATAAAATTTTGAAAAAATGGCTAAAATTTTTTTTCTTTCGGACATGTCCAGAAAGATTCGCCTGTTGATGCTGATCAAGAATATATATGATTTATGGGGTCGGAAATGACTTTTTCACTAAGTTTTCAGTTTTTACATGAAATTATAATACCCTGCAAAGGCATATTATGTTAGATATTACAATAACCCAGTCAAAGTCAGTCACCTCTTCTATACTCTTCCTTTTTTCTTGTCTCGAAGAGGTGTCAATGCGAGTGCATAAAAGAGTAATGAATACCCGAGAACATCCAAAAAACAAATTAAGCTCGCTGCCATTAATCTTTCAAAGCCAACTCCCTTGGTGGCAGATCAACTTGAGAGCTCGCCGAGAGTTCCTGTATCGCAGCTTAATATGTACATATATATATATTCAAAAATTCTGGCTCTGAGCTGAGCTGGATCCAACCGGCAAGGCAAGGTGAGATGCATTTCAACATGTCTCATAAATTCAAGCGGATTGAGCGCACCGAAATCTCGTTGTCTCCATTTGCATAAAGCCGAACAAAAAAAACTAACCAATCCGCAGAGACAAAAATACAGAGCTCTCCGCGGAGGCTTCATAAATTTGGCAAATTTGACAATTATGCGCATTAATAATAAATAAAATTGACAATAATTGAATTTGAATAATTTGATTTTGCATATGGAGGGGAGCAGAGTCGCAACAGAGAGACTCCGTCTCCATATGGCTAATCTGCATATAAGGCGGTTGCTCCGTCAGCTTTTTTTCGCTCTTCTCGTAGGCGTGAAAACATGTGTTGGTTGCTTTTTGGCCTGGAATTTTAATAAACTTTTTTTTGCCGGCCATTTTAATATACTATATCCCCATTTTTTTTGTTGCAAGCAGGAAAGCCTATTGAATGGAAGCAGCATCAGCGCATGAGAACCGAAAATCCAAAGAGTCCAAGGCGAACCGCAAAAATCCGTACGAAAATAATGAGGCATGAACATGTTGCAGCATCGCAGCATCGCATCCCAGCAGCAACAGTGTTTTTTCCTTGCAACGTGGTTATTATTATTATTTTTATTATTATTCCCCATTTTTTTCCTGGCCAAAAAAACAATGCAACAAGCCGACAATGATGATGGTTGCCGGTATATTGCAGCGGATCACACAAATCCTCCATAAAAAGACCCCCTTCTATATATATTTTTCATGTGTGTGTTTGGCTGGTAAAGCCAAAAGCTAAAGCGGCTTTTGTGTTAATACTTCAAACTGTTTTTTGTGTACGCTGCCTGGGAACAGCAAACACGAATAAAAAAAATCACAAAAAATCCCAAAAAATTGCCACAAAAATTGCTATTGACTTTGGATTCTGGTCTCCCCGCCATATGCCTGAGCTGAGCCGTAGTTGTTCTTATTGACTTGTTGCCGTTTTATGGCGAATGCGCGATTGGGTGATCCATCATCATTTTGCGGCCTTCGATAATTTGCAGTTTATTCATCTTTTTCCCTCATGCACGGCACATGAAAATTGCCAGTCGTCGGGAAATCGAATGGCCAAATGGAAAAACACTTGGCCAAAGGGCCCTCGCCATATAGTACTTAAAAAACACACGAGAACTGGTATTACTGGTCAGACTACAGCGAGCCTTGTGCTCTTTGATTGGTTGAATTACAATTAAATATCAAATTTAAAACCGACAACTTGAATATATCGATTTTTCAAACAGAAAATACCATCCGTAACCTCACGTTTTTCTGGGAACCTAAGGATTGTTGGCCAATTTTTCTTCTGCAAAAACTACACCTTCATAGATCATTGTCAAGCTCAACTCGGCTGATTATTCAATGTTTAATTAAGTCATTTGCCAGTGCGGCACTTAAGCTTTATTAATTTGCCGATCGTATGCATATCACTTGACTTGCCTGGCTGGCACCCGGGGACTAAAAAACACGAAATGAATTGCTCGTGTTTATCACCGCGGCAAGGGGGATTCGGTGAAACGTTTCATAAACAATAAATGCCGGGCCATAAATCAGCCAAGCTCGGATGCTGGCTAATAAGCGGGCTAACACCTAGGAGGTCTCACTTCTCGGGGGTCTCTGGCTCTCGTCGAGTGTTTACTGTACAGCCACCCACTTGACAAGCTCTGGACGGATGAGCATGATGACGCCCTTTTCAGGGCTTTTGGTTAGGCGTGCTTCTGTTTTTTTCTGGTATTCCTGCACTGAGAAAATAAATGTTCAAATCAGGGAATTTCTTTTGAATTTTTAAAAGGCTTAGAATAATGTTAGAGCTTTATACAAAATTGTTTTCTGTGATTTAAAAAGTTTTTAAAATAATAATTACTAATCAGAAAATTTTAAACTATCAGTGAATTTGTCATTTCATTAAAATTCCTCAAAGCTTAGCTTAGTTTTCTCACTCTGCATGAGTTTTTCTGGCATTTCTGGCTGTGAAGTGTTTGGCTCAAGCGCAGCTTCTTGGCCAACACTTGAGCCAACTCAGTCGAGTGTTTGGCTTGCCGAGCTGCAGCTGACAAATGCTGAGGGTTTTCTTCTCTTCTCTTCTCTTCTTCTTTTTTTTGGCCACCCAGCGAGCTGCTGGCTGATTTCTTTTGACATGTTTTGAATTCAATTAACGGGCCTAGACCGCGCTGCTGCTGTTTATTATCATATCGGGCAAAACTCAATTAGTTAGGCAAGTGAAAAACACAAAAAAAAAAGAGTCGAGTACTAGCAAGCCGATGAGCTTAAGCAGACTTCCGCCATGTTGGCCGTTCCCATTGGAAAATGATTGACAGACGATTGGCATGGATTTGTATAAACAAACTGAAAAACTCGCACCCACCCAGTGGAAAATGGAAAGTTTTCTTACCGTAGAGTGGGGTGGGGGGAGCGGAAAGTTTATTTAAAAACTAATTGAAAACTGCTACGATTTTCCTCGCCCCCTTCACCCTCTCTTGCAGTCAAGTGTTGGGAAATATTTTGCCATACCAGACCAGGCCCTGGCCATATAACCATCTCCCTCGTCCGCCATTCGCTGGAAAAGCAATTCTGTTTGTTTTTGCTGCTGCTGCAGCTTGACGGGTGGAAAAGTGCATTTTGTTATTGAATTTTATGCAGCCTGTTCGAGATGTACGAGTATTTTACTTATTGTGTGTCTGCTCAAATGGAATTTCGTATTGAGATGGGAAAATGGGTGAAAAAAAAAAAAAACTAATTGAAGTCACAGATGGGGAAGTTTATACGCATCCTAGAGCTCTCCGCTCTGCTGAAATCTTAATCAATCGGGCAACTTTTCTGGACCGTAACTCGAAGCATTTTCGGGGTTTTGTCAGCTTTAGTCTATAATTGCATTCTGGGCGGGAAAGCGGAAGGAAGGAAGGAAAAGCAGGAAAAGCCAGCAGGAAACTAAAAATGTTTTGTATGTCCGTATAAAGGAAAAATCGCAAAATTTACTGCAAATTGGAATTTTGCGCAATTGTAGAAGGCAGCAGCAGCAGCAGCAAAGAAAGCAAAAAATGAGAGCAAAAAGAAAGTACAGAAAACAAACATGAAAATGTGGCAAGCAGGATTGTTGCTGGCGAGGGTTTTCTGCAATAATAACAACACACATACCACAATACATATATATATATATATATATGTCTGTCTGCGTCTTGCATCCTTCGTCCTTTAAGCCAATAATAAATAAAAATGCTTGTGTGCCAGAGCCACCCACGAAAATTGCCATGCTATCAAATTTATTTGCCCTCCGAACCGACGGAGCAAACTTATTGGGAATCGAGCGGAGCTCCGGATCGGGGCACCCATAAAGTCCACCAAGTTATAGTGAAAATTAATTAAGTTTTGCGCTGCGCTTAACAATTCAATTAAAAGCAAAAAATGCAAGCGCCTTTATCGCATACAGCGAAAAGCACTTTGGGAAAAAGCTACGAAAACGCACACACATCCTAATCGGTTTTCCCCCCCTTTTCCTGCTGGTGGAAACACGAGTGCCCTTTCAAGTGGCACAAGTGCTTTTGCACATCGTTATTATAACAATAATAAGCGCGCCAGAAGATGCGGCTCTGGCCAAAGATTAATTGTGTAGGTCTTCGGGAAAAAGGGAAGAAAATAAGAAAACACATGCACTGAAATGGGAGCAGACCGAACCTCGGAACCGAAACAGAGCCGAAAGTCGGCGTAAAGTGCAATCCACTTGAAGGAATTTACATATCACCAGGCAGATACCGCCGAAGAAGAGCCACAGCCAGACGAGTCCGCCAGAGACCAGACCGAGACCCATACCCATACCCATACCCATCTGCATCTCCTGACCATGTTGCAGGCAAATGCATTAATCAATTTCATGTTTTCTTAAGCGCGCGCCCGTCGCGATTTGAGTGCCTTCTACCCTTGGATCCGGCATCCCCCCGCGTCCTCTTCCATATGAGTGGAATAATCAATTTCGAGGATCATAAACAACTTTTAATGAAGTTGTTAAGTGCCAGCAGCTAGTTTCTTCTCCTCGCATTTCCCCGGCTAAAGTGCAGCTCACAGTGTGCTCGATAAGCTTGTGTAATGGGACGCCTCGCCTCCTTGGCTCTTTCATTTGGCCCTCTCATTTGGCCAGATTCCGTTGGCCAACTCAACGCATTTCCATAATTGCTAAATTATGCAAACAAAGCCCAAAAGGTTTTCGGGGGCGAGGCGCTAGAAAGGTTCCAACAAGTGATTGTTTTTGGGAACTTCTTTTGTTTCGGTTTTTTTGATTTTTCGGTTTTTTCTTTTTTTTTTTGTGAGTTTCTGGTAAATTAATTTTACAACTTTTCCGGTGTGGTGATTTGCTTAGTGACTCTGTGTGGACCTACGAATTTTCTTTCGGTTTCTTATCTGAGGAAAGAGTATTTTTTAAGGCTTTATTTGGTTATAGAATTTCTTGTTTTGTTTGTTTAGAGAGGCCTCAAAATATGGTTAATAATATAGATAGCTAGAAATTATAAGATAAAGTGGTTTTCCTCTACCTTTTTTGGCATTTAAATAGCTTTATTTGGACACAATAAATGTATTTTTAAATATTTTCTTTCAAAGCCTTTTCAGTCCCTTAAAGATACCTCATTAGAGGGTATACCCTGTTCTGTTTATTCTCATTCGAATTTCTTCTGGTTTTCTGTTTGGCTTTTTTCGTATTTTTTATTTGGTTCGCTGCCATCGGGTTTTGTTTTATGGATCGCTTGGAAAATCCCCCACACCTTTGGCCACTTTTCTGACCACTCGCCAAGCGAACGTCTCCATCGGCGACTAAATTAATCAAAACGAACTTCCGGTTTACGCAAAATGGCGTGAAGTCTGCCACCATGGAAAGGAATGAATGTGTTTGGATATATGTTTGTATGTACGTCTGGGCGCTACTGTGTGTGAAAATTAATGAATGAGTTAACTGAAAAATTAATGAAAAGCAGCCAAAGTGAAGGTGGAGCGAAAGCAAATGCCAAAGGTGTTGTGCAAAAGATAAAGCGTGGAAAATTTATGAAGGAATTAGGCAGAGAGGCGAAGGCTACCAACCAAGTTAGACATTCATAGGCGACGATGTTGGGCAATATTTGTTTTGGCCTTCCCCCCGAAAAATCTGATGATCATCATCATCATCATCATAGCCGTGGTCGTCATCGAGGAAGGAGCGTGAAATTATGCAATCTGGGGGGGAGTTGGGCCTGGGCCTGGGTCTGGTTTATTTTGTTTGCATGTGCGCAGCGATTCGGGCTTCCTGTTTGCTGGCATTTGAGTTACTTAAGTGTAACTAAAACTTTAAGTAAACACACAAATAACATACTTAATATTAAACAAAAATATACACAGCCCAAAAGGGAGATCCGCATCCACATCCCACATCCCACATCGCACATCCAGGGTGATGATGATGAAAAGGAAAACATAGCCTCGGCCACAGGCGGAAATGCTTGGCCCCGGAGGCAAACAAAAGATAAAAGCCTGGGGAATTTAAATTAACCAAAAATTATGCACGAACATTACCAAAGCTAAGCCAAAGCAAAGGCCAAAACCAAAACCAAAGGCAAATCCAAAGCCTAATGCTGATGCTGATGCTGAAGCCGTAGAAGCCGTAGAAGCCACAGCCAAAGCGGCAGCCCTGACAAATATTAATTTTGTTTATAAACAAGTCTTGGACCTGCACTCCCAAACAATGTCATCCATATGATTATCGTTACGGCCAAGTCGAGTAATTTTATGCCCACTTGACAAACAGCCATAAACCAGAACAGCAAACACAGAAGTTGTCTTGGAGATGGTTTTGGGTTCGCTGGGATCTGGGGTTACAGTGTGTGTGTGTGTGTGACAATATTGACATAGGCCTAGAAGTGCTCTGTTCTAACAAATTTTCTTTGCCCATTTTCCATATATATTTTCCAGGTGATGCCAGCAACGCCAGCATAGGTAGCGGAGAGGGCACCGGCGAGGAGGACGACGATGCGAGCGGCAAAAAGAACCAAAAGAAACGTGGCATTTTCCCAAAAGTAGCAACCAACATATTGAGAGCGTGGCTGTTTCAGCATTTAACGGTGAGTACACCTACATTTTCACCTGCCAGCAGCAAAATACCAAAATACCGAGTAGCGACTAGCCAATGGCTTCCCGGCACGTCACAGATCTTATCGGGATCTCGGTGGGAATCTCTGACTGGCTGCGGCTAGGGGCTAGCCCCACCTACCATTGAACTAGAAGCTAAACCAGCCCACAGTTGGGTCTGTGCTAGCTGATAAGGTTTTTAGTCTAGGTACACTAAGGGAAATAAGAAAGAATAAATTATATAGAAAAGACATGATTATTTAAATTAAAAACAAAGGCAGAAATTGTTTAGTTGAGAGGAAAACTGCTTGAAATTTATATAATTTGTATTTGCATATTTCCTTAACCCATTCATATATTCTTTCGCTCAGTGTAGCTATTGTTTTATTTTTGTTGATTTTTTTTCCAACGTGCGCCAGGTTGATAAGATTACCGCATGGGCTCCAATGAATGGCCTGCGTCAATGGGCGGCCCAGAGTGGGAGGGAAAAGCGAAACAGGCTGAGGGGGTAAAGTGGGAGGGAAAGCGGACGGAAAACGAGCCTGTGCACGATGATGTAAACGATAGCAGTCCGGGGAGGCGCCATTGGAACCTTGATTATATGGCCATTAGGGTGGGAAATGCAAACAAGATTGTGTGTGCCTTGTACTTGATCAGCCTGAAGAGAGAGTTTTGCAAGGAAACTCATTCAAAGGGGGTGAGTGGTTTTTCCCCTGCCCAACTGCCACACTCAATCGCAGTCCATTCAATCGGTCCAAGCATCCATTTAGCCATTTAGGCCAAAGAAAAATACCCTTTCGGTCAGCCCGGAAAACCTTACGAAGCAAAGCTTCTTTGACCGGTCATCGCGTCCAATTAGATTTCCATTTTTGGGGCCATCAAAGAGCTATCCTAAACGGCCTCGAAATGCGGCACTAAAAACAAATTGCCACTGGCAATAACTATTCAAAGCCAGAAGAGAACTGCAGTTCAAAGTTCCTTTGGCCAAACGGAAGTCCAGTCCCATCCAGCGGATGTGTAATACAAATAAACAGATTTGTTATGCGCCACTTTATGTTAAGCAGAGGGATGCAGGAAAAGCCTGGAAAATATATAAAAAAGGGGGAAAAGTCCAAGGTGGCCATGCACAGAGAAAGAGAATCCTAGAGTTAATATATTTAAGAATAATGAAAGTAAATATAGAAAAGCATACAGTGGGACTATAGTATTTATAGAAATATCTAAAAGAAAAATATAGATAATACAAATTATTTTTAAAAAAGATAGCCCGACTTCTTATGGCTTATTTTTCCAAGTGCAAGGGTTGGACCTTGACTGCGCGCGGCTAAGGAAAACCCAAACAAAACTATAAGATTTTATACCGGACGGGTCAACTACGTTTTTTGGCCATTAGTTTTTCGGGTGGGATTTTTTGTGAGTCTCTGCCGGTGGTGCTGCGTATGTAAAATGATAGAAATCTTAATGGAATTCCGCAAAGCGAGTGTGTGTGGCCAGAGTTAACGACCAAAAGCTGACCAGCGCGATAAGCCAGCGAATCGGAAATTAAAGTTGAGGCTGCGTTTCTGGGGGCAGCCCCAGAAGAAGCGTTTTAAAACGGCAGAGCAGTTCCAACCCCCTTGGACTGGACTGGAAAGTAAAGTAAACGGAAGAAGCATTAGCCCAGCCACCCCCATTTCCCCTCCCCCACACCCCACACCCTCGGTGACATTGATGAATTGCCGTTTAAATCAGCGCATCACTCATGTTTGCCCAGCGGCAGCGTCTCGTCTTTCCACAGCCGCATCCACATCCACATCCACATCCTCGTCTACATCCTTGACTGACTCCGTTGTACCCTGGCTTAATGCCATTAACAGTTTTTCAACGCATTAGGGAAATTGTTTTTCTTTTACGCCGTGAACCTGCGCTCGAAACTTTAATTTCGTATTCAAAGGCCTTCGATCTGGGATCTGGGGATAATGCAATGTTTGCCAATTTGATTTATCGGCCAACGTCGGCGCCTGGCAATCGGAATAATTAACTGACAGACGAAGTGTCGATGAGTGATATGTTCATTGGGAAGAAGTATTTTGAAAAGTAGGGAAAACTAAAAGAAAAATGGTAATGATTATAATTGAAGTTCAATTTTCAAAGACTTGTAGGTGAAAGTATTAGGAACTTATGGGGGGATGGGATAAATATCCAACTTGACAATAGTTTGGAATTGATCTATGGGAAATTCTTTAAAATTTCAGACCATTTACTTTAATACAACTCAAAATATTTGTAATTAATCTCTCACAATATTGAATTTATTCAAATTTAAATAACTTTTCAAACTGACAATCCTTTTAAATTGATCCCTTAAAGCTGGTTTAAAATTTCACATTGTTAGCTTTAACGTGGCTCAAAATAATCGTGAAAAGTCAGCACTTGTTATAATCAAGTGACAAAATCAGTATCCCTTTTAGTATTCGCATAAGACTCCCGTCCGGAGACCTCAAATAAGACCGCAATGATGGTGCTAATGAAGTGCATTGCATTCCCGTATTAAAAGGGGGGCGGGCGGGGCGGCTGTTGTTGGGGGGCTGGGTTAACTGACTGGCCAACCAAAAAACAAAAGGCAGACTGGCGGCGGCAACATTGAGGGCATTGCATGGCGGCTTGTTGTTGTTGCTGGTTGCCATAATTATGGCAGGCGCGCGAATATTTTGTTTACATTTGGCGCGCATTGCAGACAGCCAGCAACAACAGCAACCAAGGCAACGGCAACCAGCAACACCAACAACATCAGCCACACCAAGCAACAACAACAAAAAAAAAAAGTCTCATTTCGCGTGCTCCGCCTACTCGAGCACACATGTGTGTGCCCATATGCCCCAGGTCCGTTCCCGTTCCCGTTCCCATTCGCATTCTCATTTTCTCATTTCGCCCCCCACGCCGCCCCGCCCTTCCTCTTAACCCATTCCGCCTCTGCCTTTAACCCTCTCTGGCATGCAATTTTCTTCCGGCTGTCTGCCGTTGCTGTTCTGCTTTTTGGTCCTACGTTTTAATGTTGCCTTGTTGCTGCCTCTCGCTGCCTCGCGCTGCCTCGTTGGTGTTGCAACTTGCAACCCCCGAAAAAAAATGCGCAAAAGCGCGAAATGTTAAGCCATGGCAAAATGGCCAAAAGGAAGCCATAGCGGTGGAGGGGGGTCAAGAAGCGCAGACCAGAAGGGGTTAACAACAAGGGCAGGGCAGCATGAGGGGAGGAGAAGTAGTAGGTGCAGTCGCGGTGAAAGAGTTGCATTGTTGTCAGCGAGTCATGTTGCAACGGCGCTTAGTGTGTGGCATATTTTGAAGAATTTCGATCGAGGCGACAATGAAATGCACTTCTTTAAAATATAGAATATTGAGAATTAAATATAAATAAATGAAATATTTAATTAAATATAAGATTTCCCTAACTAGAAAACTTTCCTTTTAATCCAATGATTTTTGTAGTTTTTCTTAAGGTTGTTTCTTTCCATATCCAATTTAAATATTTTTTTATATAATACCATAGTTTTTTTATGATTTACTAGAATCTCAAAGACTTCTTTCGCCTCTTGCATTTTCCAATTAAAAGTAAGACCAAAGACTTCTATCAAACCCCCCCTAGATCCATGATCCATTTTCCTTTTCCCAGTTCACAACCTGCCAATCGTAGGGCATCTTCATAACTTTATAAACCTCTTTTCCGCAACGCTGCAAATTATAATGATTCCTGGTTTTTTTTTTTTTCTAGTCTCCTCCTGCAGAATATAGTTTGAGGAGGGGGACAGCCTTGCGATTAGTGCCACGGCTGGGCTCTGGCTCACCTTATCAACGGGGTTTTCTGTTTGTGGGGGGAGGGGAAAAACACTCATTTGGCTTTGTTTAGACTGGAAAAAATCTTCATAATGGCCAACAGTCGCCTTTTCTTCGCTGTGGCAATGCAATTTTCGCGGCTGCAATTTGCAGCCATCGTTGTTGTTGTCTGTTGGTGGTGTTGTTGTTGTTGTTGCTGTTGGTGTTGGTGTTGCAGCAGTTGTTGCAGTTGCTGTTGTAGCCGTTGGCTTGTTTCACAAATGGCGTCGCATTTGGCGTTGTTAATGGCGTCGGCATCGCTGGCATCGCTTGGTTGCTTGTTGGGGTCTTTACGTGTGTGGAAAGCATGCACTGAGAACAAAATTGTATAAGATAAATTATAGAATTTTTATTAAAAAGAAAAGAAATAAATTTGGTAAATTATAAAGACTTAAACGCCTTGATTTCAATCGAAATATAAACTGATCTTCACTATAAAAACGTTTAAATTCAATTAAAATTTTATTGTAAACATTCTCTCAGTGCTTTTGATGAGGCGGGAGGTGAAAAGCGGGAAAAGGGGCGCTGACTTCTTGGGCTTGTTGTGCCATGTGTCACGGCGTTGCAGTCATGTTGACATCATTGGGCCCGGGTCCAATGAAAGGGGGCCTCTCTCGCTTGTCGTAGGCCTTGGAGGCCCCGCCACTTGTCAGCAGGGGGATAAGGAGTGGGCACACCCCCTTTTCGTGCCTCCCCACACACCCCCGCTCCACCCTTCGGGGTAGCCGCCGCCCATGTGTGCGATGATTGTTTTAAATTCATTTGCCAAGTTTAAATAAACACACAACAAAGTGAAAATATGCTGGCGAAAAAGTGGAGCGAGTTAAGTTGCCACAGGGACAAGACAGCAAAATCAGAGACAGAGAGAGAGAGAGGTAGTGGAGCAGAAAGAGACGGCACTGTACGACATGGCAAAAGCAACTTAAAGGCGTGACAGTAATTAATTATTTTGTCGTATGGTAAATTAATAAACCAAATGGACTTTGTTTCTACTTGACATGTTATGCACTGCTCTGTGTGCATCTGTGTGCATTCCTGTCCCTGTGCCTGTGTGAGTGTGAAATGCATAATTGCTTTCATTAGTCTAATTGGTGCAACAAAGTGCAGCTGAAAGAAAAACGCTTAAGCAGAGACAGCGACAGAGCAGGGGGAGTGGAACAGTGTAGGCGTTGAAAGAAAAGCTCTGGCAAATGATATATATGCACTCCTGATCCCCCAAGAGTCGGACAAGTCAACGAACTTGACCTGAGCTCCTCGGAGCCATCGCAAACAAGAGGTATTTGTATGGAAATATGCAAAAGGATTATCTCTCGGTCTTGGGTGAAGTCTGTCGTATTTTTAGTTAGTTGAGAAATCTTTCTGTCTTTGTAAATTACTTCAGTGCAGTGTGAAATTCTTGTATATTTTTACTTTACACGTCTGGCAGTTATTTGTTCTTTGTATCTGAGAGTGTTCAACCTGAATACAGGAGAAAAGATATATAACTTTGTGATAAATGTATATTTTTTGTATGTTATATTTAATTTTAAAGGATTAACCTATATTTAGGGCAAGATTTTTAAAGCCTTTTGTGTGTTTTTCACAGTTAATAAAAGGTAAATAAACAAACTAAGAATAAACTAATTAAAGGAGATACATTTTGGAGAAAGTTTCCTTTCTTTCTAGACATTCTTAGTATCTCATCAGGAAAAGTATCTAAAAAACTTGCAGAAACTTCTATTTCCTGACCATAAAATCCAAAATATATATGTTATTTCCCATCGTTTTCTTGGCTCTGTTAATTATACCCCGTTGGCAACCCATTCTTTCTACCATTGACAACCACAAAGTTGTCCCTGCTATGGCCAGATGTCTCGGCTCTTGTTTGGCCGCAACATCAAATCAATAACAAGCTTTTCCACCTGCATCTGAGCAGTGGCTATCCGCACCTCCCCCATCCTAGCCTCGTTTTAGATCCGGTGGAAAACCATCTCTGTAAATAGATGTGCGCCACAAAGTATGCTATAAATTCCGTTTTAATTTACCTGCATGTAATTTATGCCTTCTGACTTCTTGAACATTTTATATGCACGAACCGGGGGGAGGGGCGGTGGGAGGTTGGGGAACATGGCCATTGGCATGTCCATTGTATTTACATGGCTTCTACGTTTATTTGTCAATACGCAAATTTCATATAGTATTTCGTATTTGGTAGCTCCCTTCCGCCCTCTGTCTAGTATTTGTTGTTGTCCGAGGTGCGGGCGTGTCAGCCTGAAAGTCCTGGCCTCGACAGGACAGCAAACAAATATTGCTGGCGGCGGGCAGGACAGCAGAACAACAGGACAGCGGCTAAAATTTATTAAACACAAACAATAAGGCAAATGCATTTAAGGAGCAGAGAGCCAAGCCAAGTCGGGGCCAAGCCAAGCCAAGCCAAGCCAAGCCAAGCCTTTCTGTGTGCAGGACAACAACGGCAACTAAATTGCATTACAGACAGGACATGTACAAAAAGGCCAGACAGACGCAGACCAAGACAAGGATGTGCAGCGTTGCACATTTCGATTGGGATTGGAATCGGGCCCCGCCTTATACATATATGTAGCCCCAGGCCATGTTCATGTGTGTGTATGTGTTTATATATATATAAATGACAGTTCATATATTTTTCGGGGGCCCTACGTAAATTTCGAAGCAATTGCATTTGCCGAATGTCCTTTCCTTGTTCTTCTACAATCACAATTATCGAGAGGACGAGACGGGTGACGAGTGCCAAAAAGCTGGAACCGCCCACAGCTGCCGGAAACGATTGCGGCTGGCTGAGAGGGTTAAATACAAAGGCTTCTTCGTTTTTTGCTCCTTTCTTCCTTCGAGCACGCGCACAAAAATATCCCGATTTTTTTGCGAGGGACGAAACAAAGCCAAATCCTTTTGACGCGCACTTCCGCCAAACAAAGAGGTAGTGAGATCCTTAGAATACAATTTTTGACAGCAGCCAGGTGACTAGTTTAAACCTTTCTTAGTACCTTTTTTACAGAGAAAAATATTTTAAATAAATGTGCTTTTATTTTAAAAATAATAATTATTATTTTAAAGGTATTCTTTATAAAGAAAAATAGTTTAAAAATGTTTGTAGCTTACTTAAAATTACAATTGCTTTGATTTTCTGCTAAGTAAAAGCTGTTAGATCTTGTTTTTAATGATTTCTTATCAATTTACAAGTCTGATACCCATTTTCTCCCTGTGCATTAGCCGAAAACAAGCATTAATAAAGTGAATTTGTGCTGCGATCGGAATCGTTGAGTCAACACCAAGTGCACAACAACTAAGCAAATAAAACAAATTGTAATAAGCGCCAGGCCAGGCCAGCGATTAGATTAGCTCCTGGCCGGCCAGCTAGAGAGGGTTAAGGCAGTAGCTGGGTGGTGCCAAGGGGGAGTGGCACTTTCACTTTAGTCGAACTATTTACTCACTGACGCCACTGTGTCGGCGGTTCGGCCGCAAGATTTATGGGGAAGTGGACGGCTCCCGGGGTGGCTTTTGTTTGCCCATTTGGCGCTAGACACGCGTTCCCAATGCACTCCACACTTCCAAAAACAAAAAAAACCCTCTCTAGTAATTGAGGACACTGCTGAGTGGCACTGCTGATAAGGCGGAGGCACTGCAACTGATAACAACAAAAAAAACACCCAAAAAACGCTGCGTTTCAAGTGCAGCCAACGAAGAGTTTCGGGGTGACAGGTTCCCATTCGGTTTTATTGCGGCCATGATTGATCGATTGTTTGGCCAGTTGTGGTAGATAGATTGTAAATTTTGTATAGGGTTTTACCCGGCAACTCACATTTGATTTTCACAGAAATTTAATACTGATTCCGAATAAAAGAAACCAACTTATTTAACAATTTTCTTGCCTTAATTGCAGCATCCCTACCCATCCGAAGACCAGAAGAAACAATTGGCCCAGGACACCGGCCTAACGATACTGCAAGTGAATAATTGGTGAGTATATCCCCGCCCGAGATCGTATCACATAAGTATAAGCCAGCAGATCGACTATCTCCAGCAACATCATAATATGGTTAAGGATGCCCCTGGGCTGTCCATTACTCACACGCTTTATTTGCCTACAAAAAACCCGAAACTAAAACCAAAAACCAGAGCAGACAGCACAAGCCAAGTAAATTTACAAGGCAGCCCACGCCGAGGAAATAGAACCTGCCCGAAGGAGGTGCAAAAGAATGTGGCCAAAACAAAGTTATGGGCCTTGTTACCTGCCCTAGCATGGCAAGAGGGGGGGACAGCAGCCTCACAACTGGTAACTGGTAACTGGGAATGGAAATCCTAGGATACCAAAGTGCATTAGGCGGCTGACTACGGCAACTTCATCAAATTTTGCACATTATGCGACAGCCGGCAGAACCTGACACTCGGCAGGAAAAGACTGCAGACTACAGAGAGATACGAGAAGATACACTCGGACTTGGACTTGGACTTGGACTAGCTGAGATGGAAAAGCTTGGGAGCAAGTTAAAAGCGCCTGCTGAATCTTTTATGCAGTTCGAGGAATGCTTTTAAGCCGGGAGACAGGGACATGGACAGGGACAGGGACAGGGACAGCGACAGAGGCCATAATAAAATCCGGGGAGAAATGTGTGAGAGCTGCTCCTGCTGGCAGGCACTCAGCTCAATTAAATTGAATTTCGCGCTCACCGAAGCACACTGCAAATTAACAAATAGTGGCCAAAGGACCTTCTGTCCTTCCGATTCGCTTAGGCACGCAACGCTGCGCAAGGACCAGCACCCGAGGAATAGAGATGAGCACGAGGGCGCAGAAGAGAAAATAGGAAAATAAAATGTTGACACTTTTGGTTATTTATGGGCAGGCGGGCACTCGCGACACCTTTCTGCCATTGCCTCCAGGAGTCGTCTTCTAATCCTGGGGGACCCAGGATTCTCTCTAAATGTGTATTTATTTTGCGCAATTTGAGGCGAAAAAAAAGAAAGCAACTCAGCCTAAGAGGCAGCCATTCAAATGACCAGGGAGAAAGTCCATTAACACCCAATAAGATGGCCAGACAGCAGAAGTAACTTTTGGTAATCGAAAAAGTTTCACTTTCTTGCCAGAACTTTTAAATATTAACGCTTAGTTACAGCCGCAGATGGAAAAGTTATAATTATGGCCTAAGTACATAAATAACTCTGCCAAATCTCTCTCAGATTTAACGCTACCCAGCAGATAGCTACGATTTCAGATATTCTCCCAGAACTGCAATCATTCCAATCAACTGAGCAGCGGCCAGCGGGCAAATCGATTTGCAGCTTACAAGCCTCCTTGCTGCTCGCTCTGCTCCTGAAAAAACGAATCTCTATATATGCCAGAACGGAACTCCAATTCCATTTTGTCGTTTTGATAAACGATTTCAGGGCGTTGCAACAATTTCCGCCCTAAAATGAGCTGAAATCAGGCTGGCCAGAGTGAGAGCCAGCTCCAAACGAACTGCAAATTGAAAAGTCAAAAGGAGGGCGAGCACTTTTTGAGAAGGAGTTCAAGTTGGGGGCTCTGAAGGAGCATTAACCTCGGCTAAACTTGGTTTTTGGCTAATGCGAGTAGCTGTATCCTGTATCTGAGTGTTTGGCACTGGAAAAAATAAAGCCAAAAATAAAGTAAAAATATTTTGTAGTCAGAAACTGGCTTTTCAACTGCATTCCCTGTGATGCTTTTCCTTTTCCGTATTTTCTACCTTTTTTTTGTGCCGTGTTGGCTTCGTTGTTTGGCTGATATATATTTTTTTAAAGGCCGTGTCAAAGTCTGTGGGTAACATCGTCGCAAGCCAAGTGACTGTCACTCTGCTGGCGGCTTTTTGCTTTAATCATTTTGCTCGTTTTGTCTTTTTTTGTTGTAGTTTTCTGGTATTGCCACTGATCCTGCGGATCAACGGCTGCTGCCGGCCTGCTGCTTATTATTTCTTATTGCATTTATTAAACGACAATCATAACCAAAGTCGGCATGGCCCATTGATCTGGCCCCGTTGCAGGGCCGCAAAAAGTGTGACTCTCTTGGAGATTTGGTTTGGTTTATGGCTAAGTTGGCCACATAAAGCAGCGGCATCGGCTCCGGCACAAATCCCGGCCAATTCATGCATAATTCATGGCTCGTTTTCGGTTGTGTTTAATTAAAGGGGTTGCGAGTAGTAGATGGGAGCATGCAATAGAGCGAAGAAGAGGGGTTTCTTTAGAAGAAAATTAAAAGATTAAGGCCTTTTCTTTTATAAGATATATTTCTTAATTCAAAAATATAACTAAACCTTTTAATTTTCTTTCTTCACTTACAGGTTCATCAATGCGCGGCGAAGAATCGTCCAGCCGATGATCGATCAATCCAACCGAGCAGGTAACTATCATTCTGACCTTTGAAAAATATCCATAACTATGAAATGTGCGCTGATTTAGTTAAGAATTAAGTGGGGTAACCGCCCCACTTACTTTCCAATAACAACAATCAAATAATTACAAAACGCAATTTCTAATTATGTGCATCTTTTTCTTCTCTCTCTCTCTCTCTCTTTTCTTGGTGACTCACGCACAGTTTATACACCGCATCCAGGTCCCTCCGGTTATGGCCACGACGCCATGGGCTACATGATGGACAGCCAGGCGCATATGATGCACCGTCCGCCCGGTGATCCCGGCTTCCACCAGGGCTATCCGCACTACCCGCCCGCCGAGTACTACGGCCAGCACTTGTAATCCTCGTAATCCTTCGGCCCCTCGGGGCGCTCCGGAAGCGATCAAGCCAAAATCATAGCTTAAATTTACTACCAACAACTGGAAGAGAGGAGCTGAACAAAACAGAAAACAAAAAACTACAAAACGTAAGAGAGAAAAGAGAAAATTAAATCTGAGAAGGAGCCCAAGGAGCTGTGGCTCCTGAGCCCTGTCCCATCCAAACCCAAAATGCAATATCAGTCACGTAATCCAACACAACAACAGCAACTGTAGTAAAATGATATTAGCTAAGCAACAACAACAGCAGCAGCAGAATACCAGAGGAACAACAACAACTACAACATCACCAGCAGAAACTACAACAAATTAAAAACAAGCAGAAATTTTAAAGAAACTATTTGTGTATACCTAAAAAAAAAAAAACGAAAAACATAAATAACAAAATGGGAAAAGTAAAAACAAGAAAAGATATTTATGCATAAACAAAAATGAAACGCTTAGCTATAAGTTAAATAAACAAAATAAAACCAGAACTCACACACACTCTCAAACAAGCACACACAGAGACACAGACACACACAGAGACAGACAAATTGAAATGCAAATTTTTATGTTCGAAGCTGCGAAACTAAAATTTAAAAGCATGAATTTAGGCGCCGCCCAGCAGGAACCCCCCCCCCCAAAATTAAAGCGACTTTTGAATAAATTTTATAGTTTGAATTTAGAAAAAGATAGAGCCCCCCCCCTGAGTTAAAGTGCAGCCAGAAATTCGATAGAAGTTTGAATAAATATATTTAATTTGCGAGAATGTTTGCTAGTTCTTAGTTTCATTTTAGTTGTACGCGAACAAGTCAGTTTGTTTTCTATATACCCCTACGCATACGTATACATGTATATGTACATACAAAACAAATCGATAAAGGAAACACTATATAGTTCTACGTTTAGGCAATAGACAACCCCCTACCCGTAACCTACGTTTAGACGATTAATTTAAATAAATTGAATTGTTTTCTAATTTTACGCCTTGCAACACTTAAGTAAAAACGAAATGGAATTTAATTTTTACAAAAAAAAGAAAAACAGAAAGATAGTAAGAAAAGAGACCTATGATTTGAATGGAATTTGTTTTTAAACATTTTTAAATGAGTGTGCGGATTTTGTAGTATTATTTTCCAACTGAAGCACACGAGGACCGGACCGATTTGAATATATATATGGATTTTATGCGAGATACAAACAATACGATACAAATAATGGCATAGTTATATGAAAACATACATAGCTCTGAATATGTATACGTAATATTAATAATAAATTATGCTTACGTTTAAACTGTACTTTTATTTATGTATTCTAATTTGTATGCGTTAATCCTTAGTTAACTATTATTATTATTATTATTACATTTACTTAATTAATGATTTAAATTTAACCAATTCAGAAACACCGAGCAAGAGAATAGAATTGTACGAGAGATGATTTATTGATGAAAACAACAACAAAATGCATATATGAGAAAAATATTTGAAAAAATAACCCCTTTGTTTGTGTTTTTATTTGATTTCTTTGATTTTCTTACAGCGGGGCAAGGACTTATGATTTTGTCGCATCTAATCTGGTACAGAAAGAGATACTCTCCAAGAGATGTATCTCTTCGAACCAGGACCCACATTACATGCTATGGAACTGAATTGAATTTACATTGCTTGTGAATCTGATTAATCTTAAATGGTAACGAATATACGTAATTGCAGAGGGCAACAAATCGAACTCTAAGTATTCAGTTTGGAATTTATTAACTATTAGTGCGGTGTGGAAAGCGAGTACCTAACGCCAAGCAAGATGGATTATTTGAACGAAACTTGAGCTTCTTTGCACACATTTCTTTGGCAGAAACATCTACATCTACTACATCTATCAACTCATTGACTACACTCGAAACAATCACTCGAAAACAAAAATGTATACGAACTTCTCTAAGAACCCCCTTATGCGAATTTTTTGCACCTAAAACGAGCGAAGCGATAAATTTATTTACAACCAATTTGCTAGCCGCAAAACAGCTGTAATTGAGAAATTGTAATTGAAAATTGAACTCGAAGGCAACATTTTCACAATTATACAACAGAAAACTATACGATATACGAGTACGAGTACGCATCGCTAGTAATTTATTAGACTATACATATATATATAAAGTAGTTAAATAATCGACACAACAACCATTGACTTGAGAAACGTTTAAACGCAAATTGTACAGAACGCCTTAAATGAGAAGCCCGAGTGGAGGAGGAACGAATGATGTATACGAGTCTATATACAGAACATAAACTAAACCTAGTTATACCTAACTAAATTTTAATAAATCTCGATTAGTATATATACCTATCATACACACACTATGGCTTAAGAAAACGGAACCAAATGCAGTCGAACCGAGACGGGGGGCGGGTCGAAGGTATATCGAATATGGCTGGGTTTGGGGAACAAATCCAAGTATTTTGTATGAGCTTCTTTTATATATGCCGAAGATCGGGGATATATAGTGTCTGGCCAGAGTTTTCCGAGAGTTAAGTATCCCCCTCGCCCCCTCGGAGCGACAAAGGCTTGTAAATTGAGAATTGATTGAGGGGAATGGCAATATCCGAGCGATAAAATAACCCACAATCAATATTAATGAGTTATACGATTTATAATACGCATTGTACTATATACGAGGAGGCTTTTTACGTTTGAGATCATTTTCGTGTCAGAATTTAAATTAAAATGTGATTTTTCTCGAAACTTTAATGTATACGCCGTAAATATTATGAATATGATTACTAAGAAGTGCTGCAGCAACATTATTATTAATTACAATTATGATTATTCCGATGGATAATACGATTATAAATTTACATATTCGAGTGTAATGTATGTAATAAATATTGTACATTTTTGATAACTCCCATTTAGAGAACGAACACTGTAAATAGAATTCGCAACATTTGCATAGATCACCACACTTAAGTACATTACAACTAATTATAAATAATTATAAATAAATTATAGAGCTAAGTCTAAACCTAATCTTACAAGGAGGAGCAGGACAAGGCAATCCTGAGCATAGACTAAAGAGCACAGAAAATAGAGGGAGAGAACCACAGTTTATACAACTTACCCACGCGACAGCATCAAGTAAACCCAGAAGAATGAAAGAGGTAGAAATAGTCAAGAGGCAAGGTGCGATAGAGAGAGCTAGCCAGCAAGCGAGCGAGCAAGAGCATAAGAGTTAGAAGGGGAGAGCTAACTCTACTCTACGAATTAAATCAATAAATTAAAACAAAGAAAACCCCAAGCATTGAAAAAAACAAAAAACGAAAAACTATAAATATATTTATATGGAGAATTGAATTAAATAAATGTTTGTGCGTGTAAAAATTAACTTTAACTAAATTGCTAGACTTAAAGGCCAGAATGAATTAAATATAAATATATTGAAAGGAAACAGTATCATTAAACTAATTAACTAATTGAAGCTTCTATGTAAAGAACTAAAAACCAATTAACGAATTCCTGATTCCCCATCAATCGAAAGATAGTGGCCGTTGGCACAGGGGAACCACAAGGCGAAAAAAAAAAAC
Source organism: Drosophila ohnishii (assembly GCA_018905755.1). Classification (NCBI taxonomy): domain Eukaryota; kingdom Metazoa; phylum Arthropoda; class Insecta; order Diptera; family Drosophilidae; genus Drosophila; species Drosophila ohnishii. Next base: position 4,915 of record JAEIII010040827.1, on the reverse strand, counting down.
AAGAAATAAAAAAAAAACCACAAAAAACAGAATATGAAAACAGAAATATTGAACATAATTTTCAATTGTAATAAATTATGAAATAAAAGATTATGAAAACCAAAGCGAAAAACCTCTTTTAAATGGTAACGGGTTCACTGCGTGACCTCTGTGGGAGATCCTGGCTGCTCTCCTCCCGGCTGTCCTGCCTGCTGACAACTGACGTGGGTCCTCCTCTTGCAATTTGCCAGCTGTCAGCCGGGCTCAAACTCCACTCTGACCCCGCTTGACCGTTGCGTGCCCTATGGTCAATATATATATATATCATATATATCCTTTGCCCGGCGCTCTCTCGACCAATATAATTGAACTATAATTGCCCCGAAATGTTTGTGCGAAGCACGCTTCATCTGCTCGACTTCCGCCCGCCCGGCTTTTGGTTTCGTGATCGTTTAGAGCCGGCATTAGCGTTGCCTTACGAGTTGGTGTGAACTAAATGCACTTCAACTGGTCCAAGGCACTGAGAAAAATTACTATGTGCATCAGGGAATTCAATTTGAAATAAAAAGGGAAAATGTTAACAATGTGAGTGAGGTATTTTCAACGCTGAAAAGAGTTTATGTGGATTTTATGCTTTCAATTTATGCGAAATTCTGATTTCTGATTTTTTTAGATTTTCTGCTATGTATTCAATATATTTTAATAATTTTTTAGCAAATAATAAACAATATAAGGGTATACAAACTTGGGCTTCCCCAAGCTAGCTTTCTTTCTTGTTAATACATACTTTCTAAAAGTTAAGATACATTTTTCCACAGTGCAGCTCCACAAACCCAGAATATTCTCCACTTCATTGGTTTGTTAAAGGGCCAGCATTTCCCTTTTCTTTTTTTTTTGGCATCCGCTGCTAATGCCCTTCTGCCAATCGAGTGGCACCCGTTAACGGACAACAGCTGCGTGGATTTCCACGCACTCGCCGGCCGAATGGCTGACCAAGAAATTCAATTAATATTAATTAGCCAAGGTGTCGAGCTGGTGGCTGGCCTCTCCCTAGGATCTGGATCTCACGCTGTTGCTCCTCGCACACACACACGCAGATAAATGGAGTTTTAATCATTTTCCAAGTGTGAAAATTAGTTGCGTTTAAGTTGCCTATAATTAGTGGCTGGCCACTCGTAGAAACCCCCATTCTGGCTACGCTTACACTACATGCCAACGCCACCCACAATTCTGTCTGTCGGCGGCTGTAATTACTTTTACGACCTGTTTACAGCTGCTCCGAGTGGTCATTATGCGGTGGCGTATAAAAATTTCTGCTGTCAATTTATGCAAATTTCTTATTTCCCCCAAAAAAAATAGTAACAAAATGAAAAACAGGAAAAAACTTTCTGTTGTGTCCACCTACACAAAGTTCTTTAAATTGTGTGTACAATTGCGGAGGACATCCCCAGGCTGTTGTTTTTTCGTATACCGTGGGTTTTATAGAGGAAAAGAAGGGTATGCCAAGAAGGAAAGAGATTTTGAGAGTAAGGTAATTGTAGTAAATATATTCCTGATTTTAGAATTTTAATCAAAGAGCTACAAGAGCTTTAGTTATTTTAGGAGTCCTTAAAGAACTATTTTTCCTAATGTCTTGTAGTATATTATTTATTTATTTATTTTTTTTATGATTTACCTATTTTAAGTTAAGGTATCCCTTAGTCGTAACCCTCATCCCTTTCCTTCTTACTTGTTTTTAAAACTTTAATTTATTTTCATTGCGCATTTTGATGCTCGTAATTCCCTCGTTATTGTTGCCTCCTGTTCCTGTTTGCCACCCTCCTCCTCCTCATCCACATCCCTTTTCCCTGCTCCCTTTTTCCGAGTGTTATAATGTCACGCTCGGTGTTGGCATCATTACTTGTGCCATTGTACTGCCTCGCTTTGCATATGAATATGATTTGGGAGCGAAAACATTGTAAACTGCGCTTACAAAGCCACAGCCCTCTTCTCGGCTCATCCCCCGTGGGCTGAACCGGGTTGCTATTTTAATTTCGTATTTTTTTTTCACCCGCCCTGACTTTGTGTTGCCGAGCGCACTCGCCACTTTTATAATTTCAAAACAGATTAATGTTGCGCATATGTGACACCATTTTATGCGACGGGTTTATCTCCTTTATGGCATCATCGTCGGCGCGTATTTTCTCTAGGAAGTGCGGCCCGGGCCAGAGCTGGGGGTTCAGCGGGTTCAGCGGGTTCAGCCGGGGTCTTAAGTGGGATCAGCATCGGCATTGGGTTAAATGCCCGGCCAGATCAAAGCAGGTGCGAGCGTATTATGAGCAATTTCTGTCTGCTCTGAGGGGGAGATTGCCTTCCTGGGACTTCGATTTGCTCTTTTGCTGAGGGGGAACGAGCCAGGGGTTGGCAAGAGAGCGGCTTAAGGGTCAAAAAGAGGCTTCAAAGATATCTTGAATCTATCTAAAGATAGACTTGGAAATCTTAGTTAGGTTTTATATATTTTAAAATTTAAAGAGGTTTGATCTTGGCTTCCTCTCTATCGATTTAGCTTTCCCTTTGTGTCTCGCTTATTCAGCATTCGTTGACATCGGTTCTCCAAGTTCCCTGGGCCAAAATCTTTTTAACAGCATTAGCCATTGTCTTTGGCCTGAAATGTGATATCCCGGCGAGAGCCATCCATTCAAGCCATCCATTGAGTCAGTCGCTCATTCATTCAGCCATAGCCTGGAGCTAGGACACATATATATTGCTTTATAGCGAGGTCCGAGGCTCATTAATGCACTTTGCATAATCGCAAAATCATTCAGACGGCCAGACAATGGCGTAGGCGTCAAGTGGAGTAAGAGAGCTGGAATTGAAATGTTTTCGGATAATTTAAATGACTTAAATTATGTAAATTGTCGCCCCAGACAATGCCGAATGCACTTGGAGTGGGCTTGAGAATGGGGATTGGAACTGGGACTTGGGGGAATCCGGAATGCGGGGTAGCTGGAAAAGCCAGACGATATCGCCTGGCCCGCACTAGATTCACTTACAAATTTAATTAAGTTCAATTGAAAGTAACACCACGAACGGCGCGGCGCGGCATTGCTCCGCGTTCTGAGATCTCCGTGTGGCGACAATCCAAAACTTTGTTTTGACAATTGATTCAATGAAAAATTTAGTGCACTGCCAGTGTCGGATATTCTCAGCTGGATGCTGTCCGTTTGCCGGCTGCACGGAGAGGAATTTCTTAAAGTTAAGGTGGGTTAAATTTAATGGAAAAATAACTACGTTATTTTAAATAAAATTTACACATTTCTGGCAACAATTAAGGAATATTTCTATTACATCACCTTAGACCAATTGAATTTCTATATTTCCTCAGTTTTTAAATCTTAAAAATCTTATCTTTGCTGTAAAATAATTTCCTAAAATACTTTAAGAAATTTCTAACTATTTTTCTGTGTGTCCTGAGACCACTGTTTCGTTTGTTCGTTGTCCGTTGGTCCAGTGTCCGCATTGTCCATAGTCCGGTGTCCGTTGTCCGGAGTCCGGTGTCCGTGGCTCGCGTGGGCGGACAAGCGGACAGCTTCAATATGTCATGGGGCTGACTTCTGTCTCGATTGGCTTTGCACTTTCATCGCGGCATGTCGCGTGTACTTGTCCCACTTACTGGTATGCCCGTCGTACGTTCCTGGCATAATTTCCCAGTGTCTCTCGGCAGATGTATCTGTATCTGGTATCTGGTATCTGTATCTGTGCCGGCTCCGTGCTGATGTCTGCATTTACATAATTGAATTTGTTTGCTTGATTGTCGAGCTGTCGATGGTTTGGCTCAGTTCGGTGCGGGAGGCATCCAACATCCAGCATCCAGCAGCAGCTTCGGCGTCATCAAATTGACAATTGCTAGTTCCGGTCGTTTGCAGTTTGAAGTGCCATCGATGTGGCGGCCTGCAGGCACAAATACGGGAATATATAGAGAGATACAAAATCTGGAAAGGGCCCTCATCCGCCGCCAGCGCAAAAATCAACGCAATTTGTCAATAAAAATGTAACTCGAACAGATTGTGAAGTGTGCGAATGTGCTCGAAACAATCGGCGGGCATAAATTATGGTCCATATATGTGATGCCCTGTGCTTCGGGTTGGGGGCTGTGGCTGTGGTGCTGCTCCGTGGTGGCTTCTGTGGCTTCTGCGGGCCGGGCTTGCTGTCTGCGATTCCGATTTCGGGATGCTTGACTTTAATGCGTATAATGATTTCCAATGCAGATTAAATGATCAGATTATGGGCCACTCGAGAGATCTCTGGACTCCCGGACTCCCGGTCTCCCGGTCTGTGCCTGCGGGCAGCGTTTTTGGCATCTTTTTGGTGTCTTCTTGGATCGGGTTGTCTGAGCAGTGAGATTTCCAATTATTTTCCATTATTAATTTAGGCACATTTCACATTTCCCTCTGCCTAGGCAATTCAATTATTTAAAACGCTTTCTCCCCCTCTCTCTCTGAGTTTATAAAATGCCGCAAACGAAAAGCAATTTAATTTTGAATTAGTCGCTAAGACAGTCTACTTATGTGTCAATATATAACGCTTATGTGCACATATTTTCCCATGTGCGACCAATCAAATTTAATGCATTTAACTGCAATCAAAAATGGCTGTTCTTTGCATTTTGAACTTACAAACAAACACACACACACACATGTAGTGTGTGTAGTGTGGCCTTCTCTAGGGCGAGAACCTTTCAGCAGAATTTATATAAATGCTGTCAATGCAGGCCACTACGCCTGCCACGCCTTCGCCTACGCCCACTGTCGGTTTTAGCTGCCAAAAGCGAAAAATACATTTAAATGAAAGTACAGAGAGAAAATAAAGGGAGAATTTATTTAAACTATCTCTAATATTTTCGAAAAATAGAAAATTTATAATTAAAACCATACCAGAAATTGTAAATAATTTATAA
>JAEIII010040825.1:0-14601 GCA_018905755.1 Drosophila ohnishii | reverse complement strand
GCCGTGGGGTTAACGTTGCCTTCTGCTACCTTGCCCAGGTCTGGCAACAATCAGCTGCTGTCAACAATCAGCTGTTTATACTCCCGTTTTTGTTTACTGTTTCATCGTATTTCGCTTCGCAACGTTTTTTTTTTTTTTATATAATCTCTGATTTAAAAACAAAAAAAACAAAAGCAAGTGTGTGTTTACTGGCGGCAACATGGCGCTATTCGAGATGAAATGGCTGCGCCGCTGGGTGCGACGCAACACGAACCCCATACCGGAGCACCGGGCCGAGCTGTGGAAGCGGCGCCTGAGCATTGGCTACGCGGTTTTGGCCTGGCAGGCATTCGGCCTCGTTTGCTACATGGTCTATACCGGACGCAACGATTGGGCCAAGTTCTATGGCTACAAGTCGGAGGAGGATCTGGCCGAGTCACCGGCCCAGCAATTTGCCAAGCATCTCAAAGTCGAGGGCACCGGCAAGATTATACGCTTCCAGGGATTCACCAAGGTGGAGGAGATACCCTTCGATGCCAGCGAGGTGCAGCGGGTTAAGGAGTAGCTCCAGACTTGATCAACTTAATTTATAAACCGTTTTTTTTTTTTGTGAATAAAAACTCCGTGGAAAACATTTGTAATATTTTACCTCCGCTTGATTATATCAACGTTTCAGTGCTTTTTTTTATTTAAATTTTTAATTTAACTTAGGTGGCCTCTTTGGTGATGTGTACTTGAGAGGATTTTGTACAAAGGCATCAGGTTTCTTCATTGGTTATAAGTCTTTTTCTTGTGGCATCAGTAAATCCCGAAGCTCAGGGGGATTCCCCTTTGATGTGGAGCTTCATTCAGGGTAGTGTATCTCAGCAGCCGCTGTTTATGCACGGCGGCGTCCGGTTCCGCGATTGGCAAATTTGATCTGCCAAATGGGGAAGGGGGGGGACACTATCTATAGAGGACTCTTCAGGTTACAGGGAGAAGCTTTCTTCTTACCAGAGACTGACGCAGCATGAGATCAGGGATACGTTTCTGTCTGGTTATCTTCGAGGTTTCTTCGTCGTATTTGGCGCTGATGTAAACCTTATTGCCGCGCTTGGTAAAGTTATACTCACCGGTTTCCCGGATAAACTCAGCTGGAGTCGAAAAGCCAAGCCGGCGATGGGGCAGCAGAAATCCCTGTGTCTTCTTATAGGTCCTAAGCACATAAATAATGCAGGTTGGCACAAAAGTAACTAGGGAACGCAGCGCGCGCATAACATTTTCGAAGAACTGGTAAGACATTTTCACAAATTCTTGGGAACAAAAAAAAAAATGAAGCAAAAAACAAGGGAAAAAAAATTCAAGTAACGTGAACTTTTATTTAAGCAATGGCCGCGCTGTAGAGATGACAGTATATCGGTAAGCAATCGATACATCGAGAGCTTGCAATTTATCGATGTGCAGAAACACGAAAGTTTGCAAAAAAAACTGAAAAAAGTTAGACTTTTAATCAACATTAACTTTAAAATAAGGGTTTATATTCTTGGTTGAGGTGTATTTAATATTTTTAAATTAAGGCTGCTGTATTTAATCTAATTTTCTTATATTTTATTTATTTTCAGCTATTTTAGCAAATCTCCCAACCAACACGCGGAACATGACGTATAGCAAGGAACGAAACCACAATGGTAAGACTGCTTATCGATTTTAGGTTGTAGTTCAGATGTGGTACGAATATCACGTGTGGATTTTTTAGGTCGAAATTTCAGCTTTTTGGTATTTTTTAGGGTACAGCCATTTTACTTACATTTTAACACTGTTAAAAAATACCAAAAAGCTGAAATTTCGCCCTAAAAAATCCACACGTGATATTCGTACCACACCAGAACCTCGGTAAATTTTGCCGAGGCCACACGAAGTCTTTACACTGTAAAGTTTACAGTATCCGTGTTTTGGCAGCGCTGCCGGCAGAGCCTTTGCCAACCCAAGCCCATGGGGTGCCGAGCGCTGATCTACAATAGTCAAATATCCATTTTTGTATCAAGAATACTCAGTAAGTCTTTTTTTTTTTATAGCAAAAATTCCGTTTTATCGTTTGTTTTATTTACATTATTTTTGTTTTTTTTGTAATTTTGGTTGAGATTCCACATTTTCTGGGCTTTCTTTCACCTCCAGCTTCGTTCAACTTAACGATTAGATCTAGGTTGTAGACTACAATTTCAGCTAGAAAAAAAAGAGAAAAAAAGTATAGGATCCTAACAGCTAACAACTAACACTTAAAATGGAGCTTTAAAAAAAAAAAACAAGACTCCATACATCACAACTGTACCGTACCTGTACACTTAACGCTGCATCTGCACCTTTCCTTCCCATGCAATCCTCTCTCTCTCTCTCTCTCTCGCTCTCTTTTGGGTCGCCGCCTCCTGTGTCTGTCCTGCTCGTTGGCGTACACAAACATGTCAAGACTTGCCTTGATTTGTTCGATTTGTTTTTTTGTGTTTATTATCCTTAAGAGTTAACTGTAAAAATACATGTATTTTTGCTTGTTTCTTTCACTTAAATCTGAAAAAAAAACTAAAAAAAATACGTTACCTTAACTGCTAGCTTGTAATGCTACGGGACTAGTGATTATGTTTAAGGATTATCTTTATTTATTTACGAATAAAAAAATTAAAAAAAAAAACAAAAAATTTGGGACTTTGGATATTGTCCCGTCGTTTTGCTGGTTTGGAAAATTGCAAATTTATTTCATATTCAGCGGACTCGAGACGAGCTTTTTTTGTTGTTTTGTTTTGTGTCTGATTTTTGCGGAAATCATGTGTTTATACATTATATATATACGTGCAATATATATCTTCAATATATATATATATACTTGTCTATATAAAGATATAGTTTTCTGTGTGTTTGTGTGTGTCAAGTGTAAGAGTGTGTGTGTGTGTGTAAGTTTTACATCAATAATTTAGTAACTATTATTAATATATAGTTTTTAACTCTGGTTCTGGTTGTGGTTGGTTGGGGGATTTCTTAAAATCTTACAAATTAAACGTCTGATCAAAGCCTGTCGGTGCATGTCCTTCCTGTCCGTTCATGTCAAAATAACTTGTCCACCCGCAGGTGTTGCGTGTCTCTTTCTTTCTCTTTTTTTTTTTTGGGGGGTTTTTTTTTTGTTTAACATTTTCGTATGCTCTCTACTCATACAAATTCATTGGAATTGTTACTTATTTGCTTAGAAATTCACATAGTATTATTATAAATTGTAAATATAAATTTTTTTAAAACATCTTACATCTTTCTTCTTATTTTAAAAAGCAATGGTTCATCATTCGTGTTGTTGTTGTGTTTTGTTATTGCTATTGTTATTGTTGCATCTCTTTTGTGTAGTTGAATTCTTGCTGCCAATGCTGGGATTTGCCTTTTTTTAACACATGGATAAACATACAAGGTTGAGGATCACAACACCAATTATTTATGCATTACAAGAGAGGCGGCCACGCACAGAGCGAGAGAGTGGGGTCCTTTTTTTTGTAGTTCCTGTAGTTATGGTTTTTTTTTTTTTTTTTGATTCCTTTTTTCTTTTCAATGGCTCTGTTTTTTGTAGTTCCTTTTTTTTTCTAGAATTTCTGTAGAATTTTAATTGTTTGTCCTCCTGCTCCTCCTTTGTCTTCCCTGATTCATCCATTTTCCAAGGACATGCTGTTCATCATCGACACCACATCATCGTTATCATTTTCGCCTTCGTAATATTCCAAATCGTTGGCAATTTCTATCGTTATGTATGGCAATTCCTGGCGAGGTCCTTTAGCATTATAGAAGTTATCCAATGTGTTTACAGAGTTTCCATGATCCTGGTAAAAGTGAACACAGCCAGTTTCCACTGGAAGGGGCAGGGAAGCAGGAGCTTGTGGTGCAACTGGAACTGGAGTATGATGAACAGGCAATAGCAATGCTATGGGAACGAGCTGGATTGTAGTTGGTGGATTGTTGGAAACAGGAAAGTAGATGGGCAGCAGGTAGGAGGGAGAAGAGGAGTAGGGGTTAGAGGAGGAGGAGTTGGAGTAGTAGGAGTACAAATCCCTGTTGACTGGCAATCTCTGCTTCCTCTGTGGGTTTACGGTGGCCGCTTCTATTTGGTAGTACTGATGATGCACTGGCTTTTCCTGTAGCTGCAGCTGCAGCTGCTGCTGATGATGTTGTTGTCCTTGTTGTTGCCATTGCTCTGTGGTTGTTGTTGTTGTTACTCCTGCTGCTATCGCCGCCCCTGGTGGCTGCAGCAAATCATCGGCAATGGCAGCATGAACACTTCACCTCCTGCGAGATGCAGCTAATATATTTGTGTAAAGAAATTAATATTATGATCAGCGTCATAGTCCTCGTCGTCGTCATCGTCGTGTATGTGTGTGTGTGTGTTTGTGTTGTGTGTTTGTTTTTGTTTTAAATAAATTTCTGTGCATGGTTATATGGATGCGGTTTTTGAGATCGTGTCTGTCTATTTGATCTACCTCTGTGCGCCATATGATGGAAGCCTCCGCCACCACCTCCGCCACCATTCCCACCACCACCACCACCACCTCCTCCTCCTCCTCCGCCGCCGTGTATGGGCATGCCCCCCATGCCCATACCCATTCCAACGCCCATGCCCATGCCCAGATTCATCTGGTGCATCTGCTGCATATGGTGTGGATGGGGTCCCATATTATGGTGATTGTTGTGGTTGTTGTGGTGATGATTCTGATGGTGCTGCTGCTGCTGATGGTGGGGATGGTGCTGCTGTTGCTGGTGGTGCATCGGCGGATGGTGATGCGGATGCTGTTGGGGCTGCTGATGGTAGTGCGGCGGCATATGCGGATTGTTGTGGTGATTATTGTTGTTATGATGGTGTGGCGGCTGCAGGGGTCCACCGCCGCCGCCCATGTGAGGCGGACCATTAATACCGCCGCCGCCACCACCGCCGCCAATTTGTGACATAAACTGAGCTGCCTTCGCCTTGCCATGCTCCTCGGCCAGCCGCACCCAAATCGGTTGCTGTCCGCCCTCTGGAACCGTATTGTTCAGCATCTTGATTGCCTCCTGGGCCTCCTCGCGTTTGTTGTATCTGAAAAAAGGAGATAAGAAAGAGGTTGTAATGAGGGTTCTTATGTTTTATAAGCAACTAAAGACAATTTATCTTTAGTTTATCTTGTTTTCCAAACAATATTATACAGGGTTTGTCTTGTCTTTAGGCCTCACGGACACGAAAATTAATTTATTTTGGTTATTTAAATACTTATAAATACAAACAGCCCAGATTGACCCATTTTGGAAAGCTCTCCCAGCCAAACTTCGTTGGAGATGTACAATACTTAAATGTAGGTCAAAAGTTAAGCATGAAAAAAATATAAATACAGCTTAAAAGTTCACCTAAAATGGTCCATTTCAACTTGACCTAGATATTTGCGCGGGACTTGCTTCTTATTTTGATTATTCTAACTTTTCTTCTTCGACTAATTCTTATAATAATTATAATAATAAAAAAAATTACAAATTATTTCAGCCTGCGTCTTATACTCACCGCACAAAGGCAACGCCTCGCGGACGTCCGGTAAGCTTATCCCGCAATATATTGCGCTGAACAATTCTGCCATAAGGCGAGAAGATCCTGTCCAGCATATCGTCGTTGATGTTTCGCGGCAAATTGATAACATACAGGTTGGTATCCTTGATGGCCATGCCGCCAGGACGGGCGTAAGATACCTGAAAAGATCAATTAAAATGTTTAGAGAGAGAGGTTTGAAATAGCAAACAATTGAGCACCCACCTTTAAGCGCTTGTTGCGCACATAGAATCCGTTTAGCTTCTGAATGGCATCCTCCGAGTCCGATTCGGTTTTGTAATCCACAAAGCCATAGCCAAAGCTATATCCGGTCTGGTATTAACAGATTTACAAAGTTTAAGAGTTTTTTTTAGGCACCTGTGACGTATTCTCACCTTAAAATCGCGCATTATCTTGCATGTGTTGATGGGGCCACAGCCGCTGAACAGGTTAAAGAGTTCGCGATCTGACATGTCCTGCGGCAAGTAGTTAATAATAAGATTGGTGGCACTAGAGCGATCCAACTGCTGCTGATGCTGCTGCTGCTGTTGGTTAGAGTTGTTGCCGTTGCCCTGTTGCTCATCACCGGACTGTCCTCCATCCTGGCCACCATTTTGACCATCCTGGCCATTATCGCCATTATCATTCTGCTCCTGCTGCATATCACCATTGCTGTCCTCCTCATTGTAGTTATCCTCATCATCGGTCTGGTCATCGCGCTCTACGCCGTCACCGGACTCCTGTGATTAAATTTTTATGTATATGTATTATGTGTTGTCATTGGTGTGGGTTTTGGCCTAGTTTAAGGGCTTACCTCTATGTCGGAGGACTGCTCATCGTCATGTTCTTGTCCCTGCATTTTCTCCGCTTGCGACATTCCTCGGACTTTTTGTGTGGATTTTTTTAACTGGACTCCTGTGGTTAACTCCTTGTTTTCCTTTTTGCTTTTTTGCGTCGCAGTTCTCTTCGCGCCAGAAGCTGCAATGAGAGAGAGAGAGTATGTGTGGGTGTGTGTGTGTGTGAGAAGGTTGCTGTTTGCTTGGATAATTCAATTAGCCGTAAACTGTGGCACTGTGTCCTAGTCTGGCGGCAGCAGGATGCGTTCTGTCAGTAGAATGCACGGCTCCTCGGCTCAAATCGGCTGGAATATGTATGTGTGTGTGTGTGTGCACACATCTCGCGGGGCTTCGGAAGCCGAACGCGACAGCGAAACGTTAAGAGCGAGATGGCTGCCTCTACGGATGCGGAGAGCTCTATCCGGGATGCACACTCACACACACACCTACCGCCCTGCCCTAGATGCAGCTGGAAAGCTACATCTAAGCCCGACGCGGCCGCAAAAGCCAAAATGACAGCAAAAAGCTGAGCAAGAAAAAAAAAACTATACCAACACAAAGTGCACACACACACACACACACACACGGGGCGAAAACGCGGATGCCCGAGCGTATGTGTATGTGTAGTTACAGGCTTGGGCCCCCGTGCCGAGGGAAAAAAATTGAAGACAAGAAAACAGCGTGAAAACGTTAAGATGGGCTGGAAAAGTCACCGGCTGACACTCGAAAGGGTTAAGGCACATACGAAACGGGGTAATACTTACTTTTCAGCAATCGCCAGCGAAAACTGCACCGGAAAACAACGAAATTTGCTCACTTTAATGAAAACGCTAATGTTGAGTGTGACCAGCCATTGGACGCGTTATCGATTGCCCGCACGCAGTGTGGCCACAGTGGTTGCTCGAAAGGTTTCAAAGAATTTGCCCGCGCAGCACTGAGGGGAATTTTTTAAATATTTCGGAAAAAAATAAACTGTGAATAAACCAATTTCTGCATGAAGCATAAAGTTGCCAGTTTAGCTAATTTTAGGATAGTAAGCCCTGGTAAAAATGAAGTGAAATGTAGCTTGTTTTCAGCTTATATATTTATTATAGCTATTTTTAGCTTATTTTTGCTCAGAATCTAGCTAAATAACAGCTGTCAACACTGTCGGCGATAAATAATCGAACTGGCACTAGATTGCAGGTGTCATCACTAACTAATTGGGCAAACGGAGCTGATGTTGGGGTTTCTGCGGGGATTGCGAGGCCGTGGAGCCGGGACTGAAGCTGCTGCCGGAAACGGACCCGGAACCGATCAGCTATCCGGCCACATCTACAGCGAGTACTTTGCGGAACAGCTGCAAACGAGAAAGGATACCAACGGGCAATGCCGCGCGGATGACAAGTCCAAGTCCCTGCTGCTGGACAGCTTCGAAGCGGAGGCTAGCAATCAAGTGGAGGCACCGGCGGCCACAGACCACGATGCCTGGATCTTTGGCTACGGCTCGTTGGTGTGGAAGGCGGACTTTCCCTATATAGACCGGCGTCGCGGCTTCGTTTGGGGCTTCAAGCGTCGCTTCTACCAGCACAGTATCGATCATCGCGGCATACCGGAGCGTCCGGGACGAGTTGTTACCCTGCTGCCGGGTGATCCTGGTCAGGATCGTGTTTACGGTGTGGCCTATCGCATTGCGGCTAGCCAAAAGGCCGCTGTGCTCGATCATCTGGACTATCGAGAGAAGAACGGCTACGAGCGCTGCAGCCTGGAGTTCCACGAGTACCCACAAGTAGCCGCCACCACCACCACCACGCCCATCCAAGTGATAATGTACGTGGCCACACAGGCCAATGACTCGTATGCGGGACATGTCTGGGAGGTGGCCAGCATCGCCAGGCAGATCTTTAGCTCTGCCGGTCCCAGCGGCCCCAATCGCGAGTATCTATTTAATTTGGCCACCGCCATGGCTGAGCTATTCCCCGGTGCCGTTGATGAACATCTCGAAGAGCTGGTGGTTAACGTTAGGCGTCACATAGCCGAGGATGAGCCCCATCTCCTAAGGCAGGCTGTGCTGGAGGAGATCGCAAGTATTTTGCGGGAGAAGGAGCTGCCGGAGCAGGTTCAGGCCGAGAAGCTGGAGGAGCTGCTGAACCGTTGCCAGCAGCCAGGTGGGCGCGAGTGGCTGCTCCATGGCGCCCTGCAGCAGGGGAGGAGCGAGACGTGACCGCCAAGAGAGTGTTGTACCATTTCAAATTGTAAATTAATAACGATTGTTGCTGCAGAGACTCTTTGACCAAGGACGACCAGTGGAGGCATCTGTTCTCCCTCAATATTTCCTTATATACACAGAAACACATTTATCCACGGGGAGAACGGAAACCACATTTAATATTGTGATTAAACATAAATAAATTTGTGAGAATAATGTAGACAAAGCAAAACATTTGATTCGATTCCTTTCTTCCAGTAATTCAATAAATTAAAATACTTATTTATTTTTTTAAGAACCCTACCTTATCCGCCGGAAGATTTGTGTAAATCTCAACTGATAACGATTTAATTTAAGATTTACGAACTTTTTAAAAGGTGATAAAGGCGCTACCAGACTTGGCCATATATGTTCAGTATATTTTCGGTATATTGTAATGGTGTTAATATTTGGTATATTTCAGCAAGGCAATCGCCGGTCACACTGCGCCTTTAACTGTTGTCAAAAAAAAAACTGCCCTGTTTCTCCCGTGTTCGTTGTGCTTTTGTTTGCTGTTTGCACTGCGTTTTGATTTCGATTTCGATATTTCGTGCGTCCAGTCAACATCAACCCCGATTGGAACGGTCAAGCGCGCGACAAGTGCCCAGAGGAACAGACGGAGACGAACGCCATGAAACAGGTGGGCAGCGGGCGCAGAGGGTCTCGGGTGCGGGGGCGGTGTCGGAATGCAAATTCTAACGGCATGCGCTTGTGTGTGTGTGTGCGTTTGTGTGTTGAAATGACAACATGTTTGTTATTTGCGTTTTGGTTTTTAATATCAACGGTTAAGCTGCTGTTATTGTTGTTGCTGCCGCTGCTCTTTTCGCTTCAGTTGAATCACTTGATTGCCATCTCACTCTCGCTTTCGTAATCGTACCTCCACCGCCTCGCAGATTCTTATCAGGCGTGAGAAAGTCTTCCCTCCACATACATGTATCTTTACTGCCCAACAAGTTTCCTATTGGACTATGTACATTTCCCAACTGACGCAAGAATTTCTCCCGCTTCGCTCTCTTTCTCTCTCCCATTTCCACCATCTTTCTCTCTTCGCCTTCGCTCCTTTTTATTGCCTACTTTGCTGAGTTATTGGTAATGGATTTGCTTTCGCTCTCGCCAAAAAGAACATAACGGCGCATAACGGCACATAACTCATTACAATTTCCATGCAAATTATCAAAAGGGGGGAAATGCCATAGTGTGCGTGTGTCAGCAGAGTGTGCCTGTGTGGAACGGAGGGGTGGGGTAGGAAGAAGGAATGTAGTGGTATTTACATTTTAGCAGATTAAATTTTTTAGTATGTACTCGCATGTTGGATTATTACTCCCCCACCTTAGAAATAAAAAAAAAAAAAAAAAATAGGAGACGAGAACGAGAGGACGAAGAACTGATGCCACCTCCTTTGCAACAACAACAAGTATCGATTCCTGGGGAGAAGGCTCCGCTCGCCAGCCAGGGTTGCCAGTCGCCAAATCAAAGCCAGCCGCGACAACCCTACAACTCTTGGCTGCTTTGCATAACCAACAGGACATACATACATCCACACATACGCGTGTGTATGTGTGTGTGTATTCCCCATATACATACACGTGCCGTGGAAACTGCGCGGAAAACGAACGCTTCCCATTTAGTGCTTTCCCAGTTTCAGTTTTTCGCTGCCAAGCATTCGACGCGTCCGCACGCGCTTTTCCCAGTTTTGAATAAAACCAAAAATAAAGTTGCCAAAAATTGTGCAAAAATTCGCATAAAACCTATTAATAATATCTATTGCGATTCCCCCCCTCCCTTAGAAAACCGTGTTCCAGATGTTTCGGCAAAGTAAATTTTTTAAAATCAAAAATTCTTCACATAGAATTAAAAGTGTGTGTGTGTGTGTGTGCGTTTGAGTGTGTGAGCGCTGCTCCTGCGCTGCCTCAACAAATTTTACCGTTGTATAAGTACCAATTACAGTCGCGGTCAAAGTAATGGTATTGCAAAGCTACACATTTTCTTAGATCTGTAAAAAGTTATTATTAAATTTATATTATCAATAAATAAATATGTATGTATATTGAGTTTCCCAAGTGAACTCTACAGATCCACAAAAAAAGATATTACCAAAAATTTGAATATAAGTGCTTTTAAAAAGAAAAACAAGTTTTTAAATTTTTTAATTTTTGTTAAATTTTTATTATTTCGAAGAGATTTTTTTAAAGCTTGCAAATACAAGTATTATTTTGGGCGCAACTGTGGTATGTATGATGAGTACACGTTTGTGTGAGTGTGTGTTAGTGGGACTCGTGTCATGTGACCGCGCGCGCAAAACATTTTGCATTGTTTTTGAATCCTCTCCCCTTTCCCCCTACGTTGTTGTTGTCGTTGCTGTTGTATCCTGGCGAGTACGCGAAAACGTTTTTCGGGGGCGAATAGCGTAAGCCTGCGCAATAGGTGCCACATGGCAGCTGCTACACACACACACACACACACACACGAATTGGGAGCCTTCTGTGAGCCGAGATTTTTTGTTAATTAAACAAAATCAGAAAACGCCTTGAAGCAGGCTAACGGAAATACGAAAAAAAAAGGCGCACGAGAGAGCAGCTTAAGTCAGTTCCGTTACAATTCCAATAGGCACAGATTGCGGTTGCAAGTGCGAGTGCGAGTGAGTGCGTTAGATTCACACACAGACAGATCCTAGGCTAGGATCTGCTCTCTTTCTTTCTCTTCGTTCTCACTTATGCAGCAGCAGCACCAGCAGCAGCGGCAGCGGCAGTGGCAGTGGCAGCAGCTCGTTCATTCGACAACTGACCAGCCAAGTAGTAGCATAATTTTTTTTTTGTTGTCCCCGTAAAGAATAAATAAGATTTTAACTCCAAGTTACTTTAGACAAAAAGTAAAGCAAATCCCAAAAAACCAAACGAAAGTCAACAAGAATATCGAAAAAACCCTTTAAAAAGCGCGCTTCAACTGTGCTCGTGTGTGTATGTGTGCCTGTGAGAGAACAGTTGTTAACCAAATGTAACTGTGCTTGGCTTTCTTAAGTACTGGAATTTAACTTTCCTGTGCTCTCCCATTCCCTTTTTTGTTCTGTTTTTTGATAAATATACTTAAGTGGTGAAGAAGGAGGCAGCAGGAGCATAAAAAGAGGAAGATGTAGTTAACATGTGAGTAGCAACAAGCAGGGGCCAAAAAAGCCAAAAGCATGTATTTGTGAGAAAAATCTGTAAATCGAGGTTATCAATACACACACATACACCGAGAGACTTCTAACGGGCAAGACAGAGAGAGAGAGAGGGAGAGAGTGAGCAAAGGAGATGGTAAGTGCTTACGTACACATATATACATACACAGCATCCTACGACTCCCTCGCTCGCACTCTCTCTCGGCGAATGGCATTTTAATCATCATTAGGAAAGGTGGAAGGGGGATGGCACACACTGTCATTATCAAACAGACATACACGCGCGCACGCACACACACATGCCTCCCGCCCCCTACTCTACTGCTCTCTTTCCCGCACCCTTACTTGGCCCCCCCTCACACACACCCTACCCCCTACCAACCAATGTTTGTTTGCGGGAATAAAATTTAAAGTATGCCAACGATTTGCTTGTCCTTCTCCCACCTCTCCACTTTCCCCACTTCTTCTCCTTGCTGTCTCTGCCTCTTCCTTTTTTTTTGTTTGCCCCACTGTTGCGCGCATTTGTCCTGGCGACCCATATGTGTATGTATGTCTGTTTCCTTTTTGCACATGGACATGTGTGTGTTTGTCAAAGCGTAAACAATTGCAAATAAAACAGGAAAAAAGACAGGAAAATAAAACTAAAAAAAAAAGAATGGAGGAGAATAGAATGAAACAAGGAAAGCTGAGTGTAGTCGCAACACACACAACATTGCGATGAGTGATGAGCGAATGTGTGCGAAAAGAAAATCGATTTGTGTGCCATCAAAAAGTGCATATACATATATAGCCATGTATCCACACATATACATACACTCGGCACGTTGTGCAACATAACATAATGTTGTAGCCAGCAGCAATGACGATTTTCAATTAACAGCCAACAATCATCGCTTAACATTTCGCCATTGCACTCGCAATATCCCGTTATACAGATTGATCCACAGCCATCTCCCTCGCACCCAAACACACATACACGTAAAGCAGAGACGGCGACGCGGGGGGCTTAAGAGCTCTTAATTAATCTACGTGTGCCATTGAATAGAAATCAAGGTTTATGTAATCCCCCAGGCCCAGGGCAAACGAACCACAAAAGAAAAACAAAAGAAAGCCAGAAGTGAAAAAAAGGAAAACAATGCGGTCAGATTTGCAAGAAAAAAAAAAAAAACGATTTAATAATGCCCCACTGACAGCTGTTCCGATATCCGATATCGAACTGGGGGAAATTGGCATTGCTATAGGTTTTTTTTCCAGGAAAAGTAAAGAAAGAAACAGTTGGAGCTTCTGTGGAAAGTGTAAAAAACTGCTGAACAGGTGTATTAACCATTTTTACAGCACACTTTTCGGCATATGTTCAAGGAGTTTATAATCAATAAAGTTTTCTCCAAAAAATAGTTGAACTTTTATGGAAAAATAAATAAATAATAAATTAAGTGAAAATCTAAAGAAAAGAAAGTACATTTGCTGTTGTTAAGATTTATAGTTTGCCATGATTTTGGTATTCCAGAAAACTTATTTCTTAATTTGTACTCTTCAGGAGATTTCAAAGTAATAGAGATGATTTCTTAATTTAATTGAATAATTTATTAACAAAAAGAATTAACTATTAAAAAAATTGTAAAGCCTTTACGGAAAATCAATAAATACTAAAATAAATTAATGATATTGTTATTTAAAGCGAAACAAGTCTTAACAAGTTTTTAATTAAACTAGAAATTAATTTGAAACTCGATGTCCTGGGCTGAGGAGGACTCCAGTGACAAGTTGTTTTGCGGGGAACGAAGCTAGCATGAAGTGCTGCCTCTACATTGTAATTTATGTTTCCAACTTTTTTCAACCCCGTTTTAATTAATTGTCCTTCTCTTCTCTCTCTCTCTTTCTCTCGATCCAGCTAATAATTCGACTATTGTTAACCTAGTTTCACTTCCCAAAAACCAACCAAATAACAACAACTACAAAAAGGACGAGCTCAGACGAGCAGCGGCGCTGGCTCCTCTAGTTTCGATTATCTAGAAAGGAGCTATAACTGAACATCGAAGGACTCGAAAGGGACAGATTTGCTGGCAGAGGAAGAAACCTATACCCCCATCACCTTTTTCGGTTCCCCTTGGAGCAGGATCCATTTTCCTCCGCCCCTTACCATTCCTCCCAGCACCCTGTCCTCACACACACGGCACATCCAAAAACCTTGACGACTATACCCAATAATAGCCAGAACCTTGGACTCGACTTGGAGGAGCATCGCAGCATCTCTCGCATTAACTAAAAGGATAGAGTAGCCGGAGCACGAGGACGACTCATGTTACAAAAATGAAAAAGTTCACATTCAAAGGAGTTCTAGATGGATTTCGACAAAGCGTTCAGCCCCAAGCCACACGACAGGAGCAGGAGATCCAGGAGCAACTCAAGGCCGAACATTTTACGTTGAAAAAGGTGAGTTTTAGGATTAAAAATATAAAATAAATAATTAGAAGAAGCTATATTAAGTACGGTTACTGGACGGCTGGAGGAAGATTTTTGCCAGGCGAGATCTTAATCAGAGTCGCTTTGAGGGGAATTTGTCCCTGTTCGTCCTGTTTAAGCTTCCTCAAAAGGCTCTGACTAAGAAGCCAAAGATCTCTCGCCTAGAAAACAAATAATATTAATTTTAATTTAATTAAATTATTAAAATATAATTATTAAACAAAGTGTTAAACCCAGCAAAGGCCTCTGTTGCAGCTAGCGGGTGTTTTATTTGGTAGCTGCGCTCAAATGAATCTATCATAAGACACACGCGGCTATAACCGATGCTTAAAACCAACAGTGACTACAATTAAAAAAAATAAATAAAAAAATAAATAAAAAATAATAA